>JAWZYV010012357.1:0-171255 GCA_038373885.1 Cheiracanthium punctorium | reverse complement strand
GTTTCTTTGATTTCAGATTACTTAACACAAAATTTGTGTTAAGTAAGTAAACCCATTCTATATTTCCAAATATGGAAATTCTTCAAAATAAAATACAATTATACTACGAAATTGATTTCAAAATCAGTTGTTTGTCTCGATTTTGGCCAGCAGTATTGCTCAACGATGAGTAATGCGATATTGAAAGTTTTAAAACGTGTCCTGCTTTAAAGTTTATATTATGCTTATTTCCCTATTAGTAGAGTCTATAAATCACACATAACATTATTTAAATTTTGATTCATCCCATGGAAAAATAAAAGAAACTTATCAGCATCGCCCATACTTATCGATCTGGCGTGACAACAGTCACTTCAAACTTTAGTCATAGCTGCCCGAGGCAATAATGGCTGAGCGGTTAGCACGCGTTCCTACCATCCTAAAGTTCCCGGGATCGAACCCAGCCGTCGATGCTTGATGGAACAGATTAAAATAACTTGAAATTTCAGCATAGAGGGGGGAAAAGCGCAGAAAAATAAAGTATGTGGGGCGCGTTCACCCCGTGTATTTAGAAAATTTTTAAGCTTGAAATGTCAAGCTTGATTCAAGCTTAATGCAAGCTGGGCAAGTGTAAACTAGAACACTTGATTCAAGCTTGCATTAAGCTTACACGCTCGAAATTTTCAAGTTTAATTCAAGCTTATTGACTTGATAAATCAAGCTTGATGCAAGTTTGCTGTGCTGTCTGGGAACTATGTGAAAAATTCCAGAGCTGGTACATAGCTCTGGTTGATCAACTGTGTGTCACAGTTGATCAACCAGGCACACATTCAGTCTAGGATTTTGATGGATTGCACAAACAAACACATTTTTCTACTTAGTGCTATGAATTTTAAAAAATCTAAGATGAATGATTTTACTGAATTAATGATTTGCACCAGAGAAAATAGAGATTGCATGTTGTGAAAATGCCCTAAGTGTTTAAATTCTGACAAAGTGGAAGAATATATGAGAAATGTATTTGTGGATTTTGAAGAGGAGGATGAAGTTAAGTTTTCACAATGGGTTAATGACTGATCGCAGTTATTTTCAAACTTGGATCCTACCTTTAAGCGAATTTATTGATCTTTTTGTAAAAAAATTGAAAGTTTTAATACCTCACTCATTTATTTCTAAACAGCAAAGTGAATATTTAAAACAGAAAAAAGAAAGTTTGCAGACAAATGAAATGTTAATTTTAATGGATTTTGCTGAAAATTTCTCTTTTCTAATGTAAGATGAAATTCAGTCATCACTGGGTACATGCAGCCTGTACAGTGCATCCTGTAGCCATATATTACAAGAAAGATGAGGAGATTAAGGAAATGTCTCTGTGCTTTATTTCAGATTATTTAAACCACGATTATTAACTTGACTTCGTAATTATTAAAGCAATCACAAATTGCATTTCACCCTGCCATTCTGCTTTGAAACTGTCTTAGTAAAATCCACCAAATGAGGCAATAATTTCAATAACTATAAAAAGAAACTTAATAGTTCATAAATGAAGAAAAGTTGTTCTTATATTTGTCTAAAGGTATCCAGTATTGCATTTCATCCAAATGTCCATATGCAAGGTGGATAAGGTATCCCTTCTTTAGATGATATGAAAAGGTGACCTTATAATTTTTTTTTATCTTTTAATATACATATTTTTTTAAATTTAAGATAGTTTTTCAATTTGAAACTGATATTACCATTTCTAATTCAAGTATTTTTTGTGTAATTTCTTGTAAAATTGGCAGAAAATATATGAGTGCACAAAAAGTACAAAAGTTTTATTTATCAATTAAGTACTTTTTCAAATGTGATAGTGTGTGTGGAGGGGTAAGTTAAATACACACTATTTTTTTTCCATATTTTAATAGGAAATTTTATGCTCTTTCTAATCACGCTAAAACCAAAACTGTCAAATTAGTCAGAAAAAAGTTATAGGGGGGTTAGTTGTTCCATGTTTTAAATTTCTGAAAACTCATTTTCTAACTTCAAAAATTAATAATAATTATTTATATTAATTAAATTGTATTTTATAAGATATATTGTGAATCTGTATCATATTCTGTATAAGTATAGTGAATTTCAACAATTTATCTTGATAATTATTGAAACAATAGCAAATTGTAATTGAGTCTGCCATTCTGGTTTGAAAGTGTCTCTGAAAAATCTATTGAATGAGGCAAAAATTCAAAGATCTATAAAAAGCAAAATAATGTAAATATTCCAAAAATAAAAAATGCGGGTTCTTATATTTGTCTAAAGATGCCAGGTACCAAGTTTTATCCAAATCTGAGGAGGTGGGGTGGACAATGTATACTTTGGCTGGATGATTTGGCATGGAATGACCCTGCAGCCTGTCGAAATGCTCCATTATTTTGTTTTGCACAGTACCAGCAATAGCTTATTTTATAGGTTGCCCCCCTATGGCTGGATTGTGACTTTTTTTTGTCTAGCAAAGGACCAGTGAGATAGCATACTTTGTAGGGAAATCAGTATTTTATTAATTTACCGATTCTTTTTGCTTTTCATAATTTGAAAATTAAGTTTTTCATAAATTAAGTGTCATCTTTGACTAATTTTTATGTTCTTAAGTTTTTCTTCTTTTTGTCCTTAAAAAACTGTTTACATTAAAATAATGGTATCATAAGGCTTTTGTTTGAGAAATTAATTTAAAAAAGTGACTTTGAAGTTGTATTACAAGTCACAAGTTTGTCATGAGTGCGAATTTTTTTTTTATGAATTGCGAAAGTGGGATTTATTAATGCATTTAGTCTTATGATCATCTGCTAGATTCTTGAAGTAAACACAAAGAAAGGCACCACAAAAAATTGCCAATGCAGCACGTCTTAGGAATTTTGCCAAACTGTGCGCTACTGCATTTAAGTCACAGGCATTTCTTTAAATCATGTTTTACACAAAAATGAAGGTACTCGTGTATTATACCATCGACATGCCAGGCACAGAGATTGCTAGCCAAGGGTTTGTACTCTCCTATGAATAAAATGAATTGTGTTTCATTAAAAATTTTATCTGTGTGGTTGATTTTTAAAATTGATTTATGACTTGACAAAATTTAAGCATTTAACAAAGCATTGTAATGAGAATAATATGAAGAGGGAGTTTGCATTAAGGGGAACTGTTGTGCATAGGCCGCCATTTGATGAACTCTGCTTGCGTTGTATTTATTTTAAGATGTTTGTGCGAGTATTTTTAAAAAATGTTTTGTACGTCTTGACAGAATTTAAGTATTTATTAAATAGGTTTATGTTTATAATACAAAAATATGTTTTTTAAACTGGGTATTTCATTTAACTAGAGGCATGATGTCAGTACCTTATGTAGTTGCTATTTCAGAACAATACATTGTTGTTTAAGTTAACAAAAGAATGACTATTTAATTTGAATCCAGTGCAGTTTGCCAAAAATTATGGATTGCATTTAAAATTGCAACAAAAATGTCTTCATTAGAATGTAGATGTCGCCACATAAACTCAGCCAAATAACAGTCGAGATGTACATATTTATTGCTTTAAATCTATGTACACGCACACGCAAATAAAAAAAGCAGTATCTATTGGTTTCTGTTTTTATGGCAACTCAGGTGGTATGTAAATATTTGACTAGAAGTAGTTTAAGGTAACCTGATCTTAGTGATGCCAACTAGGTGAAAAAAAATTTTAGTGAAAATGTCAATGGCATAATTCACAAGTACCTAAATAAATTTTGATAGACTTAAAACATAAAATAGTGTACCTTTTTTACAATGTTATTTATATTTTTCTATCAGTGGACAGCAAGAGTATGTTTATCAGGATTTCAGATAGAGAAAAAATTGTTTTAGTTAAAAAGCAAAATGGAAAAGAGCTTTAGCAAAATGCAAAATAGGAAATTTCGATATCAAAAAGTTAATAACACCATTTTTAAGTAGCTTCAATGATAATGAAAACAAGCACCAAGAATAAGTATAATTTTGAAACAAATTAGGTAAATACATACAGCATATGTATGTAGTCTTTGTTCTGAACTGGTTCATTTCTCAAAACTTTCCAGATATATATATTTTTTTTTAATGGGCCTTTAGTTTTTATGATGAGAACATTATTAATATGGTAAAAAGCTAATTCTATTTCGAATGTCAGTTTTAAATAGATTTAAAATGCCTGACAATAGATTTAAAATGCATGAAAACCTGTTCGCATTTTAAAGAAAAATGTCTGCTATTGCTTCCGTTTTGTTAACATTTTCTTTGTTATTTTGCGAAAAATGAAACTGTAGTTTAATACCTAGAGTCTTTCTTCATTCTGAATTTTCATTTTAATTGTAATGCCGGCACTGTACATCTATTTCCCTGAAGTTCACCTCAACATTACTACTATTTAGACAACTACGCATAATTCTCAAAAATAAAATTAAATTAATAGAACTATCTTTGATTACACAAAAAATAATAATTTAACCGAGTTACAAATTATACACTACAAACCGGTATTTGTAAGTGTAGTACTATATTTGCATCTGAAATAAACATTACCTCCGACACTTTGAAGTCTGTCAAGATCTAATATTCAGCATCAAATAGTAAGGGAATCGAACTCTAATGTGACACGTAAATATAAGTTTAAAAAGTCATTGAACGATTCAATCCAAGTAGAGCAAGGAAACTAACCGTGGGTACCTCTTGTAACAATACGCGGCAGGTAAAACAGCAGACTGAAGCCTGCAAACGAAATGCGAAACAAAAACCGTGTCTGCTTATCATTGGCTGACACTGTGGACATATTCTCTCACTTGCAAGTTCAGTTATCACAGCTAAAATGCGACTATTTGCGTCACTAACAACACACCAGAAACCTGCACTATGGTATGGCGGCTAGGCTAAGGCAGCAACTAAAAACACTGGGTTGTCGTTGACGCTTTAAAATGTATAAACATTGACAGAATTTGGAGAATTACATTACAGTGGACGCTCTAATACAGCTTTGGACATGGACGTCAAATCGTCTCCATTTCGGGGACGATTTGAAAAATTCCTGAAATAGGGGACTGTCCCCGGAAAATAGGGACATTTGGTCACCTTAATATATTCGAACGTAGAATTGAGGACATGTCCCCAATTCTGAAACAAAATTAGGGACATTTTATAATTAATGAAATAATCAACCCTAATATAATTAAAAACATTTTAATAATTAAAGATGGTCCTCAATTGCTTCTTTACTTTTCGAGGACATATCGCAAAAAAAAAACCGCAGAAATTGGGGACTGACCTCGAAAATTTCCTACGTATGGGTGACCATTAGAGATGAGTTCGGGCTCATTTTTTGAAGCCCGAGCAATATTATTTAAGTCGGAGCACGAGCCCGAAATTTCAGCTAAAGATTTTGCGGTTTGCGCAAATTAAAGACAAATGTAGTTGCAAACTCTCAATGCACTTTCTAATTCTTTATATATATCCATGTTTATCAAATAATGTCGGATTTCATGACTAACTAATCAATATAAGCACCTTCTAGGCGCCAGTGCCGCTATGTTTTTTATATAAGTACTACTTTTATTTTCCTCATGAATCACTTTTTAGAATAAAATCTGTTTCAAGGAGTATGTTCAATAAAGGAGAAATTTTTCACGAGCCCGAACGCAATTGTGAATTACAGAGCCCGGTTCGGGCCCGGGCTGAGCCCGTCTCATCTCTACTGACCATACGCCCTCGAAATTTGAGGACAGTCCCTAAATGGGCCCGTTTACATGTGCAAAAATGCGGAGTAAATCCCGGGACTTATACTGCTTTCTACCCCGCTTCCCCTACTTAGGGGAAAAAATGCGGGGTAGAAAGATTCCTGGTCGAAAGGAGGGTTAATGCTAGGTGACCAGATTTTTGTAGTCAGAAACGGGGACATGTCCCCGATTCTGACAACAAAACTGGGGACATTTATAATTAATGCAATAATTAACAGTAATTTAATTAAAAAAACAATGCAATAATTAAAAATTGTCCCCAGTTCCATTTTTACATTCTGGGGACAATTTGATAAACATCCTGAAATTGGGACTGTCCCCGGAAAATGGGGACGTTTGGTCACCTTAATATTAGGCCCGTTTACATGTGAAAATGGAAAATCCCGAGTTAAAGCGGAGTACAGGGGAAAACTCGCAATGCATCATGGGAAAGCGGGGTTGACTCTGCATTAACTAAGGTGACCAAACGTCCCCTTTTTCCGGGGACAGTCCCCATTTTCAGGACGTTTTTCAAATTGTCGCCAGAATGTAAATGTTGAAAATTAGATTTTCTGGTTCGTTTATTTTATTGACGGATGAAATGGACACAAAAGAAACCTTTTTAAATAACAACGCTTTTAATCACAACGTCAGTTTTTATTTTAACACTTTTCACACCTTTTATAACGATAAGCATAAAACGGAACAACACAGAAAAAACTCAAATTCAAAGATATTATTATTGTTGCCACAAACATTTCCAATAAGCCACCGTTACAACCATCGAGTATACACGTTCCTCAACATCCTCCCACCTTGCAATTTTCTAAAATTGCAACATATTCCTCGTTCAGTTCAGAGATCCAGCCGATGAGGAACTTTTACTCGTCTACCGACTCTGGTGGTAATAGGTTTGTCCGCTATAAAAGATTCAGTAACTGGCTCAGGTTTCTTTGTTTCATCACTCTGCTGATCCAGAGATTTTTCTAGAGGGAAGGATTTTGCAGGGCCTGTGATTTGATCTGGATTTGGGAACACATGAGATTGATCATACTGAGTTAGGTCTGCAGGACGAGCCACTTCTAAAGAATAGAGGTTTTGGACGGGTCTTATCTTTTCCCCGTGAGCCGTTTTTACCTTCGCTACTCTTACATGACCATCTGGGCCTGGAAATACCTGTACAACAAGCCCCAAAGGCCAATTGATGCGTTTCTCCGAAGTTCCAATCAGCACCACATCACCATCTTGTAATGTGTCTCCTCTTCGTTCTCCTCTATGGACTAACATGGCCAAGTATTCATTTCTGAATCTCGAGCGTAAATCAACTCGGAGCTTTTGTAGGTACCGCAAACGGCGATTTAAGCTGTTACCATCAATAGTATCCAGATCATTGACTTCACTATGCGGAATTCCTTGAAGAAAATGTGAAGGTGTTAAGGGCTTTAGCTCCGTCGTTTCATCCTCTAAGCAAGTCAGTGGTCTTGAATTCATGGTCGCTTCGCAGTCACATAATATAGTTTCTAATTCAATATAACTAATCGTTTTAGAGCCCAAAACTCGTCTTAAAAGCTCCTTTACCATCCGCACTAACCGTTCCCAAAATCCTCCCCACCAGGCAGCGGTTGGAGGATTGAATTTCCACGTAATCTTCTCACTTGTTGAAAACTCCATTATTTCCTTCCAATCCAGTTCGCTTAAAGTATTACTGGCCCCCACAAAGTTGGTACCATTGTCTGTATATATAACGTTTACTCTTCTCCTTCTGGCTATGAATCTTCTGAGTGCCATTATAAAGGAATCTGTTGATAAAGACTTCGTTAATTCGAAGTGCACAGCACGATAAATGGCACACGTAAAAATTACGATCCATGCCTTTTCACCAGACAGCACGTAGAGTGGGCCAGCTAAATCGATACCGGTAATCGATCTTCTGCAAATAACACATTTAGAGCAAATTCTCTTCACAAGTCGTCTCGCACCGACAATCCAATAATTTTCTCGCAAGTTGGAGATCAATGTCCTTGCACCTGCATGTTGGAATCGCCGATGTTTCTGTTCAACTAGGCGATGAACTAGTGTATGATTTCCTGGCAATAGGATGGGACACTTAAAGTCTTCGCTTTCTTCACCTAAAACTAGTTTAGTTCTTACTCGAATAAGTCCACAGCCATCCCTAAATGTATGTATACCTTTTAAGGCCTTACATTTGCATTATGAAAACTCTCAGTTTGTATCAAATATAACAACTTTTTTTCTGCAAAACTCACTTCTTCTGAGGTTAACTCTTTACATTTTGCATTTTCCCCATGACGAGTGATAATAAAAAATCTATAGATCCAAGCTAATAGCCTCACATTCTTATAATAGCTAGAAAATCGAGTAAATGCATCAGTGAAGTTCGGGGTCATGCAGGAAATGCTAGAAACCACGTTTTTCCTTCTCTCTGAATCGACTGTTTTTTCATCTACTTCTGCCACTTCATACATAGGCCATTTATTTTGCTCCTGTTTAAGCCAGCCGGGTCCCTCCCACCATCTACTCTGTACCAATGTTTTGGCATTACACCCTCTAGAAGGAAGATCTGCTGGATTGATTGAGCCCTGTATATAATGCCAGTCTTCAGGATTTGTGCATCTTCTTATTTCAGCAACGCGATTTGCCACGAAAACACTCCAGTGGGAATCCTTTTTTATCCAAGTCAAAACTGTAGATGAATCACTCCAAAAGTACGCTTGGCACTTTGTCAGATTGAGAGCAGAAATGACTTGACAATACAAACGAACAACTATAAGTGCTCCAAGCAACTCTAATCTAGGAATAGTTACTTCTTTGGTAGGCGCTACCCTTGATTTACATAATACCAACTGTATCGAAGTTTTGTCTTTAAAAGACGCACGCAAGAAAACGCATCCTGCATAAGACACCTTACTTGCATCACTGAAGCAATGTAGAGAAATAGAGCATTCATCAAAGGGTCCCATCACAAGTCTTCTTGGAATTTTACAATAGTTCAAGAAATGCACCCTTTTGAGCCAAGCTTGAAACTCCTTCTCTATGTTTTGTGGAAGATTTTCATCCCAGGAAAGTTTCATCTTCCATGTTTTTTGCAGAATCAGTTTTGGAATTAACGTTGTCGGACTAGTAAATCCATAGGGTCGAAGATCCTTTGTGAAACTGACAACAGAGATCTCTTTGTATGGACATTCTCAGAAAAGGTCAAAGGGGGTAAACTGCAATAAATTTCATCACTTTCAGTGTCCCAGGAGAGCCCCAGAATTGAAACTATCTTTTGATCGGAAGTCATGCTCATGTTTCTGAATGGTGCAGCAATCCACCCTCTAAGGTCAAATCCTCCTGAAGAAATCAAAGTTCGAGATTCTTCTTTGAATGTGACTACTTCCTCTTCAGTTTCGAAACTGGCAACACAATTGTCGACATAGAATGATGCCTTCAATCTAACCGCTGTTCCTCTTAAATCCTGCGGAGCATTATCCAAATGATGGGAAATTGTTGCTCCCAACAAGAATGGACTTGAGGAAAGGCCGAACGGAACACGACAGTGCCTATAGGTAACTATTTCGTTTCGAGTAGTATCCTTCCACCATAGGAATTTCAAGAAGTCTCTGTCCTTAGCACACAAGCTAATTTGCAGAAAAGCCTTTCTTATGTCAGCGGTAACACCAATTGCACGTTGTCGGAATTGCATCAAAAGGTTTGGAAGGCTTTCTATCATATTAGGTCCTTTTTCAAGACAAGCATTTAAGGAATTACCATCTTCATCCTTTAACGACGCATCGAAAACAGGTCGAATCTTTGTAGTCAGACTGGAATTCTTGATTACCGCTTGATGAGCTAAATAGTGGCCCGTGGCACTATTATTTGGAGCTATTTCTATTATACCTTCCTCGTGCCAGCTTTTGATTGCAGCATCGTATTCTCCAAAATATCCTATTTTCTGAAGTCTTCGGGTATTAGCGATGTCTCTTCTCCGCTTTGGCTTTGTTATCGCCAAGAATCCGATGGCTATCCTTCCAAAGCAAACATACTTCATATCTATTGCCTTCGATTACTTTGATATTTTCTTGAAAGTATTTGACAGTTTCAGCATCTAAATCCTCTTTTGTCTTTACTTCTACCGGATCTTTTATGCCAATTGTCTCTAGATTCCAAAGTTCAGTGAGATCTAAATAGCAAAGTCCGGCGGTATCGAGCAAGGTAGCTTGATTATTCACCGGGCCTTGTAGTGTCCAACCGAGCTTTGTTTCAATAGCAATGAGGTTTTTATCGATCTGGAGTACATTATTTTTCATCAATTGCCCAGAATAATCTGCTCCTATTAACAATCCGATCTCTGGAGCATCTCTTCTAGAATCATTGATTTTAATCTTATATTTCCAAAGTAAGGAACTTATATGTTTGAATTTCACCCTTGGAATGTATCCGCAAATTTTGTCTTTATCTAGAACTGATAATTCGTATTTAAATTCATCTTCCATACTTCGTATCTCTATATCAAAAATTCCATGTGCCTGAAGCTCCGTTTCAACTCCTCCAAACAGATTGTGACTTAAAGTCTCCTGATCTGACGGATTTAAACCTAGGCTTCTTACTATGTCTTTCCGTACGTAAGATCTTTGTGACCCATTGTCAAAAAGTGCTCTCACAAGTTCTGTTTTCCCATTATGAACAATCTTCACCACTATAGTTGGAAGAAGTGTTGTTTGCATTTTTGGGTTAGACAACAATGTTTCACTCGTTTCATTGGAAAGTTTAGGCTGTTCCCTTTTAAGATTTCTAGAACCTTTTAATTCTCTGCACATCACCGTCACATGACGTTTGTTACAAAATAAACATTTCACAGAACTTTTACACTTTCGGAACCGTGTCCAACTTTTAAGCAGTTAAAGCAAGCCCTTTTCTTCCTTAGTAAATTTTTCTTATCCTCCAGTGAGAGATTGTGCAGCTTAAAGCACTCGGAGGAACTATGTGTTTCCTTATCACACCATATGCAAGATTGAACTGGTTTCTTCTTTGAGTCTCCTGTATAAATACAGGCAGCTGTGGTTGGAACAGAGCCAACTTTGTCTGTAGTAGAAAAGCCTGTACGTGCCAACTGAAGGCGCTCTTCACTCTCAACTTCAATAAATTTTCTAAGTTTTCAGTATGTGCGTTACTTTCTTTACGCTGACGAGATCGCTCCCATGCCCTCAGTATTTCTTCCGGTAGTGTAGACTCTACTAGAGGGTACAGCATCACTGCATAAATTTCACTTTTTACCCCTAACGTCTCCAAAGCTCTCAGTTGAGTTTCTAACTTATCATATAAATTGGATAGAGTCATACTTCCATCTTTCGCTGCTTGAGCTAAAACCAATCGTAAGAGTTCGCGAACGTAGATTTCTACCAGTAATTCGTCGCGAGCAAACCTGGATTTTAGCTGTTTGATAGCCTCTTTATAATTTGCACCTGAGGGAGGATAACTATCTATGAGCTCTCTTGCTGGGGAACCAATGACAGTAGCCTGCAATAAGTACTGGAATTTATCGTCATCATCTATATTTACATCTTCATCTATTTTCTTAAATTGTCCCCAAAATCCTAACCAATTTCGGGTTTCCCCATTAAATTTTTGAAGCTCCAACTTCGGGAGTTTAAAATTTCTCTTTGTAGAATTTTTTAGAATTCCAGGTATAACTACAGGAATGGAATTCGCTATTTTACTTTCTACCTTTGTTTTTAAACTGATGTATTTATCGTGATATGTTTCATTAGTCTCAAAATCAGTCAAATACTCGTTTTCGTTTTCAGATTTCAGCAAAATATCAGAGATTTATGACTGAACTTCATCTAGTTTATTGAATTTACTTTCTAACTGCGAGTTCAATACTCGGAGTTGATCAACATCTATGTCATCTTTCCGAATCTCTGCTTCTAAAGCATTGGCAGCATTTGTAAATGACTGCCTTAAGGGCTTACGCTTTCGTAATAAATTTTCCATATTTAAAAACTTTTACAATAGTATATTCAGTTACTGAACTTACTTGCTTATAGCTTTAAGGTGCAACCGTTGTTTCGTTTCCTTTAGATCGACATTTCGTCCTGTAAGCGGACGCCACTTGTTGAAAATTAGATTTTCTGGTTCGTTTATTTTATTGACGGATGAAATGGACACAAAAGAAACCTTTTTAAATAACAACGCTTTTAATCACAACGTCAGTTTTTATTTTAACACTTTTCACACCTTTTATAACGATAAGCATAAAACGAACAACAACACAGAAAAAACTCAAATTCAAAGATATTATTATTGTTGCCACAAACATTTCCAATAAGCCACCGTTACAACCATTGAGTATACACGTTCCTCAACAGTAAAAATGGAACTGGGGACAATTTTTAATTATTGCATTGTTTTTCAATTAAATTACTGTTAATTATTGCATTAATTATAAATGTCCCCAGTTTCTTGTCAGAATCGGGGACATGTCCCCGATTCTGACCCCATGTCCCCAAAATGACCCCATGTCCAGGACGTCACTCATTTTTTCCAGAGAAATTGATTGGATGATGTTCCAAGGTTTCTTGTGACGTTACGCAACCGAACATTCGGTTAACTGAGTGTGTGAGATTTATCGCTAGTCAGCCAAAGCGATTTCTCAGCTGAATCTACCCTTTAATTAAAAAAATTCTATATGAAGGCTTATTTCTAGTTTTGAAATTACCATTAAAGAAAGTTTATCAGTTTATCAAAATAAATGGCTGTAGTCTTGTAGCTGTCTGTCTAGAAGGTGAGGATTTGTGGTCCTCAGGATTTTCCTGAATTTTGTTATTATGATCTTCGGTTGTTATCTCTTTTTGCGAATGCCAGATTATTTTGTGTTTGTTTATAATGCGATGATTCTTATTAATCGGTCGTGCCGTTAATAAAATTTTTTAATACTGCGGAATAGCTAATAGTTAACCTACTATACTATAATGTAGTTACGATCACCGGACAATCCCAACAATACTCTAGAATTTTATGCGTAAGTTTTTAGATAAATTAATTATGATTTATAAAGCTTTGTTATTTTTTGACCTATGATTTTTGTTTCGTTTGTGTTGGAGCGGAACATTCTCCTGTTATTGATTTTATAATAATTTGTCCGTGTGCATATATAATTGTGATTTACACTTTCGTAAATTTACTATCTTAAATTTCGGTATATATATATTATATTTTATGTACATGTTATATGTTTCTAACGTTTACTAATTGATTTTTTGTATCACAAAATCTTAACTAACACAGTTCATTAGATTTATGTTTGTTAGTTCATTTTAGGGAACAAATGTTTTAACTTGCTAAAACCAGTTTAACTTACATTTAGTAACCAGTTTATTTTGCATTTAGTATTCACTTTGATTTTTTAACTAAATTCAATTCTTACAGGTTTTCACGGCCAGTTAATGAATTTAAATTGCAAGAGAATTGACTTGATGTACTAGAATGTTAAAATCAAGATTTATGGTAATTGTAAATACTTTTTGTCGTGATATTTAAAAGTATTAATTTATTTGTTATTCGCTTAAAATATTGTTAGGATGAAAGTAAGTAGAATAATTGCTGTTTTATTTTTTATGTGTACATTTGTGTCTGATAATATAACGGTGTACAAATTTAAACAAAATATCATTTGGTCATTCATCATAAATGTTAAAACGGCAGAATTTTTCACTAAAAACTTTATCATCATCATTTTAATAACAAAAATCAAAGTTTTGGGAGGGGGTTGGTCCAGGCCCCTGGATCCCCCCTGAAATGAGTCCTTGCATTCAGCCATGGTTATAATCGAGCAGGAAAAAGTGCAATTTTGCTAGTGTAAAGAATTATTGGTACTTACGTATAATCCCGGCAGTCTGCCAAGACGAGTGATTTTCAGCCAAGATAAATGTTGGACCCATGGAATTATTGATGGTTTAGAATACGATTGGCAACAGTTTGCCAGCACATTTGACGAAAAAATAGTTTGGCGTGAATGACTGCCAAGATAATACGTGAGTACCGAATTATGGCTAAAACGTGCTTTAGCCCACCGCTTGGCGATGTTTTTTATTGGAGGGAAGATAATGTGCCAAATATTGCAAATTGGATATTTTAAAACTGTGGAAAGATCTGAAATATCTTGCATTTTCGCGCATGCATTGTTGTTATTTTTTATTCCAGCTACTGTGGGACGTACACAGATAAATGTAATGAATTCTCTTGCTTAATTTGATGTCATTAAGATGTTAATTTGAATTTGTGTGCATGCATTAATGCTGTCTTTCGTTATTTTGTAACCTAGCTATTCTAATTTGCTTCAACTTGTGCAGTTAACGATTACTACACCCTGTCATAAAAGTATTCAAGTAGAAGTGAAACTTCTTACGTTTGTTTCATGTTACATCTTAAAAAAGCAGTGAAACTACCCATAAAAAATCGGTCCCTTAGAGTGGTGGTCTCTAAATAGAGGTAATTGAGAAACCAAACTTTCACGTCAATTTTATGTTCTACATATTATGCAAAAGGTTTACTGAAGAAATTTATTGTTGTGGGATTATGGCCAATTAGCTAAATGTGGGCTCTAGGCCAAGGGTTGGGGTGTCCAGAGCCCAACTAAGAAATTTGGGGGTCCTAGGCATAGCATTTTTTTTATAGCCCCTATACAGTCATTAGTTATATCACTTATAGTCAAAGGGTACCAGAGATTTTTCGGGAATAATACTGTAAGCGGGGGCAGGTTTAGTTGGCGACTTTTTTTTTGTTGCCAACATCTAAACTTGTCGACTTTGTTTTCTCGCCAAACAGACGTAGTTATATAAGAAAATATAAACCCCAAACTACAATTTACACTTATCTAAAAACCTTATTAAAACATTTGTAGACATATTTAAATGCAATTACAAAGAAAATGAAGATAAGCAAAGCACTTGTTCTGGGAAATGGAAAGATGATAAATTAATTTAATTTAATTTATTTCTTTAATAAAGATGATTTTATTAAAGAAATAAATAAAATGAAACCTTCAAAAGAGGCAAAATACCAAAATATGTTTCTGCTGAAAAATTTCCCTTAAAATGTTAAAGTCACAGTTTAAAATTAATAGAAAAATACTCAAATAAATCGACTATCTCCTTCCCCTGCCTCCCAAGATTCATTCAGTTTTAATATCTTCAAAACATACAAAATTTACACTACTAAAAGATGAATAAAATCAAACCTTACCACAAACAACCCAAAAATCCTTATATAGTTATATATTGATTCATATTAAACCTAAGTATTCTACCCGATTTTTATTAATCCATGTTAGTAAACCAATATATCGAATAAATTATCCATCTTTTTTAAAACACTAAAAATCTCCATTTTTCATCACAAATCATCATTCAGCATGTCTCATAAAATTAAAATAACACAGCATGCGATAACCTTTATATCAATACGCTACAATAGAAAACAATAATATTAAATCTCAACCGTAAACCAATACAGTAAATCATTCAATAAATATTTAAATAAAAGCACAAACCTCAAATCTCCTATTTAATTCCTTATATTTAATGGCATTGATAATGACATCAGAACAAATTGCAAACATGCTTCATGCATCATTAAAGTATTTTTTAATAATTGACTTATTATTTACAAGAACTAAATATCTTTAAATATATGTACATAAAAAATGTTAATTAAAATGTAAAAAGATAAAATATTCTTTTTATGTGTGCACTACTGGCAGAAATGTTTTCACTAGCAGAACTGGTACTTTGACTTTAATATTAAAATTATTACTAAGGATTTATATATTTTTCCTATATAATTGTGTATGTGACTATTGTAATTGATATAAATATTTTTCATTTATAATTTATTTTTGTTTAATTAGTTGCTTTAGTAGTATTTAGTAATAAAGAAATTTTCGAACAATTTGTATCCATCATCCTTAACTTAAAAATTCCTGATAAAACCCAATGGGTTGCATTTTTTTTTAAGAAACCCGGGTTTTTAACAACCCTGTTAGGAAATTGACAGTCACCAAGCCCCAGTGACTATCGCCAACCATTTTGCACTATTAACATAGTAAACAGAAATAATTTTAACAAACTAATTAGAATTGCACACGAATTACACTAACAAAAATAGAAAAAACGTCAAACTTTCTACAGAACAACTTAAAAATCTTCAGCCAGTTATCCATTTTTAAAGTAAAAAATTTTTTGGCGAATTGAGTAACTTGCTGCTACAGCTAATTTAAAACAGTCAAACAGTGTTCCATTTTTCATCAAAAATTTTTTTGCCGAATTCAGTAACTCACTTTACAGCTAATTTAAAAAACGGGCAAACAGTGATCATTTTTAATTAAAAAAAAAAAAAAAAAACTTCAGCAAATTTAGGGCCCGATTCAAATGAAATGCGATCGGTCGTCTCCAAAACGATAGTTTTCTCTCTGGAAGTTCGATCACTTTTACAAGCGATCGCAAAAGTGTATTCAAAGTGAAACAAAATAGGTGATCAAACTTACAGGTTTGCTAGATCGAAACTTTATCGCCACAGAGTGAAAACGCAACTTCCGGTGACGTAGAAAGTCGCTGTTAACCAATAAAAAAATCGCATCTTTCTCTGGAAAAAACTTTTAACTTAATGGCGACGACTAACTGTTTATTTATTTATGTTTGAGCTGCAACGGACAACAGGCTGTGTCTTAATTTTTTTCCCCAACAGTATTGTAGGTTAATGTTTTAAAATTTTAACTGGTTTAGGTTAATATTTTTTGTATGTTTATAATCATGGAAACACATTTTTAATTTATGAAGATTTTTTATAGAAAATTATTAATAATATTATAGGAGTAGATAATTGTTCTCTTATTTGCCTACTACATTTTATTTTTCTGTAGCAGAGAAGCTGTTTATAATTATAATGGAGGGGTAGAATTACTACAGTAGACTCTCTGAAATCCGCACACCTTGGGACCAAGGGGTTTGCGGATTATAGAATTTTGTGGATTACAGATCATTGTTTTGTTTACATTTTTTCTTACTATAGTTATGAAGCAACAGAACATTTTTAATGGCTGAAATTAATTATACTGTCACACTTAGTTTAATTATTAAAGAATTTATTAAAATATATGAAAAAAAATTAATTTTATTTTACAAAACTTTTGCAGACAAATTTTTCTTGAAGAAGGCTTAAACTTTCATACTTTAATTTTATATTACTATTATTTTTAATTTTGCAAACATGGAATCAATTGTTGTTTGTTTTAGGGCTATTGATTTGTGTTTAAATATTTTTTCCTGGAGTCTGTTTATTGTCATTATTTCTTGTGGTGATGCCAATGAATAATTTTGGATGAATTCTAAATATTTATAGCCTAAAGATAAGCCTTCTTCAAGAGAAATTTTTTGAAAATTTCTCTTTCTTTCAATAAAAAATGAAAATCAAAATAATACACGTTTCGTTAACTGAGTGTGCGAGATTGTCTCTCGGAATCTTTTCTGTCAGCTAATCATGCTTTCATTTTACTGCTCAGACTTTGTTAGATGGGATATATGCAAAAAATATGAAAAATAGCATAAAATTTCTTTTAATTCTACAACTCAACTCACCCGCAATTTCCTAGTGTTACTTAACTGTTAACTGTAAATTTCACTGTTTACATCTAAAAATTATCGCGGATTATAGAGAGTTGCAGATTATAGATGTGCGGATTTCAGAGAGTCGACTGTATATATTTTTTGTTCTCATATATAATTAACAATCAAAGACATCTTTAATATAATGGTATCAATATTTGTATTTGTTTAGGAGGGTTGCTAGGATGCTTAATTTAGCGAGAAGTTATTCGTATGTATATTCGTATTCGTATATTCGTTCATGTATTTTTTCGCGCTGTTTCAATCATCAAATTTACCGAGAAATAAACGTTTAAAATGTGGACTATAGATGGCACCTGCATCGTAGTTTCTGCTCAAATTGAGTGGAACTCAAGGGCCGACAGAAAATAAGCCCTACAGAAATTCTGTTCTGTGAGAAAATTCAGCTTTCCGCAGACCTAAATCTTTTGCAGAATTCCCTGTCTGATAATTCCAACGGATTGCTTTGTAATTTTAAATAACGAGGTAATCTTCTTATCAACAGTATGTCCGCCATGTTCTCGAAAACGATCGCTTTTGAAAAAGCGATAGAAAAACACCGATCGCGGTGTCACGTGATCCAAAAGCGATAGACAGGTTTCACTTGAATAGGAAACATAGGAATCAGTCGAAAATTTCCGCGATCGCAACGGAATACGATAGAACTCTGTTTTGTTTGAATCGGGCCCTTAGCAACATCTCTACAGTTAATCTAAAATCAGAACAATTAAAACAGAAACAACACACACACACACTAGAAAAAATCTATTTCACAACAAAATTGCTCAAAAACCTTAAATAACTTAATTAAATACAAGCACTTATCTTATTTTCCCCATCCCATTTGCTTAGTTCTCACTGTTACTCCATTCTTTCTTCTCCCCTCCATTGGCACTTACATATTGCTGCAAACCAACTTCACACACCAATCAATAACATACTTCAATTCTTTTAATTTTATAACATAAAAATTTTGATCACCAAACACTGATTCTAGAGACGAAATTTTCTGAGACAGCTTGCAAACTCAAGATCTAGTATGCAAAACCAAATAAAATTCACAAGGAAAATTAAACAGCTACACTACAGTCTGCTTTATCATAAACACAAATTCCCATACTTGAAAACAGGGTTGGAAAAAAACCCGGTTTATTTGATAAAACCCAAAAAAACTGGGTTTTTTGGTTTAAACCAGGTTTTTTTAAGTTAAAAAAAATCCTTTTATAGCCTGTTATAAAATTATTTGTAAAATGTTCACATAACAATTAATATTCCTTCTAAATCTAATTAAAACAGAGTAAATAAACAATTGTTGCTATATTTATGTGGACATTGAAATCATTCAATTTGAATATTTTATTTAGAGATACTATTTTTTATATTTAGTATATAATATAATACAATATTAATTGTTTACTACAACATTTTATATGAAATCTTGCACTTAGATTCATCAGTAATAATGGTGATAAGTTGTTCAAAATGGTATTTTTAAGGTTTAAAAATAAGTTGTTAAAACACAAAAACCTCTATTTTAGGAACAAATTAATAATACAGCCTATAATTTAAGTTTAATTAATAATTTTTAATAATGATAAAACAATAAGGTATCTATTAGATTGATATAAAAACTTATTGTTGATACTTACGAAGATAATTTTAAAAGATATCAGAATGTATTCTATCTGTAGTATTTGGAATTTTAAATTATTCTTAAAAAAAAAAAAAAAAAATTTTTTTTTTTTTTTTTTTTTTTTTTATTTTTGAGCAAAAAACCATTTGGTTTAAACTATGGTTGTCGACAGCATTCTGCTGATACTATTTATTGCTCCATGTTGTTTTCCAATCACATAGCCGTAATCGTAATGAAAATATTGCTCTGGCTGCTAAGATTAGTCGAAGGAATTTTAACTGAGACACACATCATAGTGTATTATTGGAATACAGTGCACGTACGCTTACAACACGATTTAATATATGTGAATAGTATTAGTATGCTTCTTAGAGCTTAAATGACCTCCTCACTTGCAACACGAGATTTTTTCACCAACAGTAAGAAGCACCATCATTCATTTCTTTATGTAGGAAATGGTAATGTATATTTAAGGAATGGTTTAAAACAATTTGAGGAGTGTTTATCTGTCTAAAATAATTGTGTATGTATTTCAAAAAGTTGTATCTATATACTCTATCTCACTTCAAAATTTTCACTTATGCAAGAGGTCTTAGAGTGCATACCTTGTGTAAGTCTAGACTCTACTGTGTAATCTATTTAATATTAAAAGGTAGGAGGCTAAAGATGGAGATTATAGAAGAGAATTTTTTAGTATTAACGCTTGATTTAATTACATTTAAAATTATCTATTTAAATTTATCCATATTTTTATGTGCTTAACTTTCTTTTGTTTTTTGTTTCCAGGTGAAATTTTTATTTAAATATTTATAGCACACATTTATTATGGCTGAAAATAGACCTGTGACTTTACAAGGGGGAGAAGGTAGTGCCCGGAAAGTAAAGAAAAGGCCTTATCCACCAGTGTGTAACGGCAATGGCTTACATGAAGAAAAAACTAATGACTTTTTGTGGTATGAAATTTTGTACTTTTAATGAAATTATTCATTTTAAGCATGTGATGAAAAAAGCAAAAAATTCCCGAATGTGTGATGCCTTGTAAAAAATGTTTGACAAATAAAGGCTTAATTTTGTACATTGTTTGTAATAGGGATGTAATGAATATTCTGCCACTATCCAGTATTCGGCCTTTTCGGCATGCTGAATATACAGTTGACCGAACATTCGGTAGGCCGAATATTCAACAGGTGTTCAGCCGAATAGCTGTGGCTGAACATTGCTACATATTCAGTCTAATAATTTCAGAACAAAATGTTTTTAACATGTATTTTTAAATGCATTTAACAAAGAATATTGTTTAGTTTGTACTTCAGCATGTTAATTTATATTATAAAATATTTAAGTCATTGAATTTTAAGCTGCATGAGGTATAATTATAATTTCCAACATAAAACTCATAGCAGAAAATTCTCAGATGTGTGCAATTCGAATACTTGGGCAAATTTTAGGGTCAATGCAAACAACAAAGAGAATCATGTAAAAAACACTCAAAATACTGGTGCTAAATTATAAAATAAATAAAAACTTTGTGAAAAAAGTAGTAACTTCTTAATAGAAGTAACTTCTTATAAGTAACTTTTTATGTGTGCTTTTTTCACAAAGTTTTAATTTATTTTATAACAAACAGAATGTTTCAGAAGAGAGTGCGAAATGTACTTCAAATGTTTTGAGATAGTAAAGTGTGGCTTTCACTTCTTATTAAACACTTTGAGTATTAAAAATATATGTCCGTAATGTCTTTGACAGTGGCAATTTTTCTTTAAGTAGGGGGAGTGGGGATCTTTTCAGATCCTCAATTACAACCACAATTTTGAAAAGCTGCTAAATGTTTTGCCCAGGGGCTATAAAACCGAAAGTGTGATGTGATTGTGCATAGTTACCAGATTAATTGCATTTTTTCCATAGTATATTTATTGAATTATGAAGATCTCTAAATGTGATTGTGCTGTTATTAGTATTTAAACTTTGTAAAAAAGGTCTTTTCATTAAAGTCAAAATTTTTTGAAGTTTTGCTGTTTGAAGTTGAACTGTTGAGTGTTTTTAATCACTTACATATAGTATAAAATGAATTAGTTTCCATTTAGTATTTAAATAGAAATTTGAAAAGCGACATCTCATTTACTATTAAAATGAAATTTTAAAATATTTAATATTCGGTATTCGGTCTAAACTATTGGCTGAATATTCAGTATTCAGCTTAAGCTATTGGCAGAGAATTCGGCTATTCGGCCAAATCACTATTCCTTACATCTCTAGTTTCTAATATCCAAATAGTCTCTTTAGACAGTTTTTAATTGTAAGACAAAAAAAAAAAAAAAAAAAAGTTTACTGGCACATTTCATTATTGATGAAATTTTAATTTGAGTAGTATTTCAAAGTTAAATTTATTATGATAGAATTTTAATTGTACTTCAAGAACCATAAAGAAGTTTTTTTTAGTTAATTGAAGTATGCAATAAAATTTTGTCTGAAACTTTTATCAGGCCCGCTGAGATTTACTCTCATTAGTGTTTGCTGACGTTTTTCTTTTTGCATTATTCATTTGGCACGGAATTTTACAGTAACTCTGCTTTAGTTTTCAAATTGCTAGTACTCAACATTTAAAAAAGTCTTGGATTTAATTGTATCGAATGATTATCTGTATAAATTAAGAAAGAATTTCAAATTATATATAGTACATTAAAATAATTTTGATAAAATACTTGCAAATTTTTTTATGGAAGTTTTATCATGTACAAGGTTTTGTATGTATGCCCTACGGTAAATTTAAAGTGTACTACCATAAAATCCCGATTATAAGCCACCCTACCCCCACCCCATTTGTTTGGAAAGAGGGCAAAATGCATTCCCGGTGATGTCATTGTCGTGAGGGGATGAGCAGATCCCGCAGAAGGGGACTTATAATTGGGATTTTATGGCAATGCTAAAGTGTTTAAAAAGCTTTTCTGGATAAAAAAAAATGCAACACTTTTTTTGGAGGGGGAGGGGCCTGTTTCAAATACCTGCTCTGGGGCCCGAAAATTCTATCGGTGGCCCTGCTTTTATTGTTTACTGTAGTAACCTAAATAAACAAGTTATGAAAGAATAATGTAATTTTGAAAGTATTTCAACAAGGTTTCATTTAAAAAAATTTGCCATGTCAAATTTCTCATAAAACTCATGTGATCTAGAACAAATTGATGAAATTTGCTTTGCTATTGATGCATTCATTTCTTCCACATAATTTTATAAAATCAATTGAAATACAATTATATTAAAAAGTTAGAAGTACCTTAAAATCCTTTTAAAATAGCACTTTCGGTGGCCACCTCACCACCATCCTCAATTTTACTGTTGTGCACTGATTTTCTTTTCTCTATAAACGCCTTATAAATATAATATTGCTGCTGTTAGATCATGCAATAAAAAACCTGCTCTAACGAAACCCTCTTCCCCAAAGAAATAAATTTTATTTTTAAAAAAATGTGAAAAACATAGGATACTCTAATAACCAAGTTAAGGAACTATATAAAAATACACTTCAGAAACTTGAACACAGTGAAATGGCAGAAAGCAAAACTTAAATACACCAAAGCCATGCCTTACTACAAGGGAGAAGCTATTAAAATAATCTAACAAAGCAGCAATAAAATATATCAAAATGCCAATAAAACCTAACAAAAATATTTTCAAACACATCCATAATGAAAAAGACCAAATAGAAAAAAAGAGAAATGCAGGAATTCATAAAATAAATTTAATTTTTGAAGATTCTAAGAACCAGGCTGTTATAGAGGTGTAACAAAAAGGAAAATGAAAGAAAGAACATATTACTGATATCAAATATAACAAGTACAGCACTTTCAAGAATTACCTAAAATAGACAGATAAGTATTAATTTTGAAAAAATAGAAAAATTATCTGACTACTGAAACCAGGATTATGCTCTAAAAATAGAAGCTCTTCAAATCATAACAACAGATGGTGCCGTTAATGATACCACGCATGCTGTTATAGATCTGGGATGGAAAGTGTTTCTAAATGAAAGAAGATCAGTGCACAACAAAACTGAGAATGGTGGTGAGGTGGCCACCTGAGTTAGTGTGTGTTATTTTAAAAGGATTTTAAGGCTTTTTTAACCTTTTAATAAGATTTTATCACCTTTTTAATGTATCAGATGAATTTAGTAGGTAATTAGTGATCTTATTTCTTTTCAAAAAGGCCAAGATGGATTTATCAAAAATAATTTTCTGTTGAAAAAAAGGGCACTTTTCCTGGGGTCCAGTGTGATTCTTTCTCTTTAGAGCTCTAGTGTTGCTTGAAAAAGGCACTTATACTACATCCTGCAGCTTTTACATGCCTAACAGGAATACTACAAATAACCATACTTATATATGAAAAGTCCAGAAGCAAGTATAATAGTATGCAATTCACACACAACACAAGAAATGTATGTAAACATCAGACCACTTTTTATTTTGACATACAAGCACATTATATATCTAGTATATTGTATATGAAAGTGATTGAGAGAACTGGCCCATTGGGACGCTTCTTAGTAGATGGTTCTAAACCTGGTGCAGAGTCTGCATACCAGTCAGTTATATTTATTTCTCTTAGTCATAAATGATCTGTAGAGTTAAAATATGCATTGAATAATAAATAATGTCACTATGTTATTGTATTCCATATATCTATTTAATTCACTATGCCTACATTCTACATATAATGAAGATATATTTTTTTTTAGCCCTATTTGCTTTGAAATAATATCTGCTGCACACATGACAAAATGTGGCCATACTTTTTGGTAAGTTTATTTATTTGTCAATAAATTTGTAAACTTATTAAAATGTTACTCTTCCCCCCCCCCCATGTCTTTAATGGGGGGGGGGGCAGGCATCTCCTGAGTGTTCGCTCTTCTTCCTCCCAACCTGATGAAAGAGTTTGCTATAGTTTTCAGGTCGTAAAATACCTCGTAATTGACCATTGAGATAAACAATCTGTCGTACAGAAGAATAGTCATAACAATAAATTATTTCCTACTGTAAACGATGCTTTACGGTCTTTTATAAATGCTATAATTAATAAACACCACTTGGTTATTGTTTATTTTTTCATATTTTCATATTTTCAAAACACATTCATCCAGACTTGGCTGCACGGAAAGTTCAATACAAGGGCATTTCCAGAGGTGTGGGGCAACCCCCTCTTCCTGCCCATTGATGAACTAAAAAGAATCGGGGGGGGGGAAAATGATTCATTGACAGGTGTCCAGCAGTCGGGAGATGTACTTAAATATTTCGAATGGTGGGAAAGTCGGGATTTATGCTTGAAAATATCGAATTTTTGGTCAGCATCAGGTAATCTTTCCTCCTCCAAAGAAGAACATGGCCAAATTGACAACAGCTCTGCTGTAGAGCAATTTAAGTGGAGAAAGAGGCGAGAACTGCTGATGCAAAAAAAAAAAATTGTGTCTGTTTTGTGGCCGTCTCACAAAATTAAATCAACGATTGCGAGAATGCAAGTCTTTCACCACCTCCACCTGCCCCTGGGATGTTCATTTTCACTGTATTACATACTCAGCAAAAGTCCAGTTGACAGTGCGAAAATGTGCGGTAGTAGAGCCATTGTGATTATTTTGATTTCATCAATTGAGAAATTAAAAATTAGTGCAAGAGAGTCAAATTCATTCCAATCCTTGAAGTGTCGGGAGTTGTTTTATAATTATGTAATTGTGAACTACTTCACAACAATAATTATTTAGACTTTTTGCCTCTTTAGAAAGTCCGTTGTCGTTGATCACGATGGGATATACTATCGTCCTCACTCTCCTTTTTCTCCCATGTTCCGCACTTGCAGTTTTTCTTTCTTTCTTTTTTTTCTTTTCCTCCTCCCCCCTCCCTACCACATTTGAATTTTGAACGCAAGAGGAAAGAAATAAAATCATTAAGACAGCTTGAATATACTTATTCATATTTTGCCAACTTTTATGCTTTCAGCATAAAGTTTATGTTTCCTCATCAGTTTTTATGATTTTACGCGAAACTCCTCCATTTTACTCTTCTTAATGAATTTTGACGTTCTTTTTATTTAATAAAATACCCCATATTTTGTTTTTAAAAATCTCTTTAAAATTATTATTAATGAGATTTTTCCATGGAATCCCGTGGATTTGTTTATTTTAAGATTACTAAACTGCCGTCCTCCCTCTCTTGCTTAAATTTGAAATAAGAATAAAATTGATTCACATTTTAAAATTTAAGTTATTTTTTGACCACTTTTAAAAATATAAAATACTACAGAAAAAATTTCATTGAAAATCGCAGGTTTAAATATGAATGAAAATGATACAAAATAATCTATTATATAAATGTGAAAGTTTGTCTGTTTGTTTCTCTGGGAACTCCTTTCACATTGTTTAACCGATCGGCTTGAAATTTTGCACATACATGAAAAATGACATAAAATAGTCTGTAGGCTGCTTTAAAATTCTAGAAATCTACTCCTTCCCTAAATTTTTACGATTTTTCGCAATTTTTAGGGTAGAAAGCTACACAAATGGCCGATTTCAGCACATTCGTGACAATAGTTAATTAAGTTAGATAGATTTATTTATTTATTACTTTCAATAATTCAAGTGAGACTGACGTCATTTTGATGTCACGAGTGTAAAAATGCATTAAAAATCCTAATGAGGTTAACAAGATTACACCACTAGCGAAATAATAAACTTCCATCCAGATTATCAGATGCTGTAGAAAATAAAATAACGTGTTTATTTTTTCTTTTATACTCCTTTTTTTTTTTAATTTTAGCAACTTAACAAGCTCTTGCACAAAAGGTACATCATTAGCAAAATAGCTCCGAAAAATATTTGAAATACCGATTAGCTAGGAATAACCCCAATATCTCTCATATTAACTCTAATAAAGTTCTGTTGCAAGCAAGAGTTTTTCAACGTCGTATGTTTCAATATTACTCCGTCTGAAAACTACTGCGAGAAATAACCAGACTCAACTACTCGGGGTCAGAACGTGATGTCATAATTTAAAAGTTGCATGAAATTTGTAAACTCTGCAACACAATTTAACGTCCTATTTGCATTTTGGGAGATTCCAAATAGTTCCTCGAGATTACACAGTTTGATGTTTTCACGAGCCTGAACCATGGTGGATTTAAATACTATTTAAATTTGTACAGTTTGGATGTTTTCCACCACTGCGAGATGAAATATTTTGCTGTGCTAAATACTCCAATCCAACAAGAATTATGCTTAAAAATATATGGAGATTTGTTTTTAATGGCAATTCATAAATTCCACAGAATCATCAAAAAGTAGAAAGGCATCATTGGTTTAAAATATCTAATGTGTTTCTTTAAATTGAGCATCAAAGATGGAGAAACGAAGATAGATAATATAAGTAATAGATAGTATTCTCATTTTTTTCTCTGGTAGTAATAGTATATTTGTTTGGATAATATGAATTAAAGCACAGTATACCACGTTAATAACTATTTCGTGAAATTAAAAGTGTTATATTCATTATTTTTCAACGATCGTCTTACAACTAACTAAACCATAATCCTATGTTGTGTTATATATACCGCTGTAGTTTCAGCAAAAGGACTACTTGAACTTTTTGAAATTTTGTTCTCACATAGATAGTTACGATTATATTTTAGTAAAATATTCGTTTCCTACTGTGCGAAGAATGGGCACGCAACTAGTAGTAATAACTATAAAATTTAAACAAAGGATGTTTTAATTAGGAAAAAAATCTATTTGTGAAAGCAAACAACCTCACATAGGTATGTTTATTTGCTTCTTTTTTTAAGAAAATTCCTTTTCATGTGTAATTTTATAGTACATTTTATGCATTACAGAATTTCTGTTTTCCTTCCCTAATGTGTTTTAAAATCATATAAATTTTGTGTCCAGTATGAATTTTTTTTATGAAATAACTCATTTTAATTATTTTTTTTCCTTTTTGTAAGAAATGTATTTTAAGTGTGTGTTATGTAAATTGTAATGTTTTATACTATTTAAACTATTCAGATTAACAAAACTAAAGTCTCTCGTGCTTATTTCATGGGAAACATCAAAATACTGTTCATATACTATTTAGTAAAATTCATTTAAAATGTCATTCATGCATTAATTAGCAGAAGTCATAAAAAATTATTTCCGTCAAATAGTTCTATATTGAACTGACAATAATTTAATATGTCATTTGGTGTGTTATTTTGCACCTTGAAAATTTTCAAAAGTTGGCAAGAATCTTCAAAACTTAAAAAAGTATATCAGTTACCCACCTTCCCTCCTAATATATATTCAATACAGTGAAACCTCTCCGAGCGGCCACCCTCTAAATAGCCAATTTTTCATGGCACGGATTTTTCGGCTCATAGACCTAATGTTAAAATAACCTTTATCAGCGACCACCCGACACACTCTAAACGGCCACCAAGTGGGATCACCCATTTCATTTTTCGGGAATTGTACTCACTCTGTGCTTCAATTTTGAGCGGAAGAACTCAAGGGCAGGAGTCTGGAGAAGGTTAGTGTATTTTAAATCCTTTTAATCAAATCTAAAATTAATTTGAGGTTCATTTAAATTAAACACTATGTTTGTGAATATAAATGTTTTTACAAATGAATTTTTGTGCCTTTCAGGCATTAATTCTGTCCCTGACGAGAAATTTCCCGATGTTTCTAATTGCGAGCAAGCTAAACTTTCAACGAACGCGACTTTAGGGAGAACTGATGAAATTATCAAAAATTCTGAAGTGGTTAGAAATGAATCGGTTAGATAGCTGCTTTTTAAAGTAAAACACAAACTTGAAAAAATGGTTGTTTCAGAAAAAAGTAAAAAACTTAAAACAGGCACAAATTGTATCCTTTTTCAAAAAATGTAAGAAAGCATTAAATAAACTACTATTTTTTCTTAAGATAAGTTTTACATTTCATTTTAGATAAAGAACATATGCCAGATTTGTTTATATTACGCATTATAGCAATTATCTTACAATAGTAAATAAAACCCTTCAGAGCAGCCACCCCCTCTGAGCGGCTAAATATTCTCTACGGTGGGGTGGCCGCTCAGAGAAGTTTCACTGTATATATATATATATATATTAGGAGGGATATTTAGTATATATTTATATATATACTAAAATTGTTGGATACAATAGTAAATCTCTTTTCTTCCTTTATTTCCTTTTAAATTCTGCATTTTATTATGTTCTGCATTTTCTTTTTTAAGCAATTATTCGGATTCTTCTTAAAAAATTATAATTATCACTGATCTCCGTGTTTCATAGCTAACAATTTAACTTCAATATTTTTGCATCCTTTTGGTAAATGAATACTTAACTTTCAAGTATTTCTTTATTCATATCACTAAATTATCCACAAATGTGCATTTTAAATTCTTTTTTTTACATTTCTCGATTTTTTATGCAAATGTATAAGATATCACATCAGACTGATTCTGTGATTTTAAAAGGTTATAGATTTGCATTAGACATATTTTACATGGATGGCTAAAGGTGAAAAAAGAAAAATGACTGATTTTATTATATATATATATATATATATATATATATATATATATATATATACAAGGGTTGGGGCAAAAGTCATGGCAACTGTTTTTTTTCTTGAAAATACCAGTCCAGTTGGAAAATAAGACATATACAGACAAAATGACAAGGTGTTAACTACATGTGTGGACAATGAATAGCACTGAAATATCGTAACATGCTAATTTATTACAGTAGTATACAGGGCAATACGGCCTTCACGGTGCATAAGAAGGACAACACAGTACAGATAAAGTTGGTATGACAAAATGCTGGCAACGATGTGGGAGGTGCTGAATACCATCAGCCAAAGCATTTGCCGCACCATGTGTGAATCGGGTCACCTGTTGGCGCACAGCATTAGCAATGTCCTCTTGTGTTGCAAACCGCTACCATGTAGTGATTCTTTAATCATGCGAATGAGATCGAAGTCACAGGGCGAAATGTCGGGAGAGTACAGTGGGTGCTTCAATTCTTCCCATCCCCAACATTACAGTAGCTGCCCTACACACTCTGCTGTATGTGGTCTTGCATTGTCATGCAGGATTATTGCACTGTCCATGAGATTCGGAATTTTATTCCGAACGCCCCATCATACCTATTGTACCAGGAAGTCCCTGTAGTACTGTGTGGTCACTGTTCTGCCATGAGGAACAAAGTGGCAAACAGTGACACCCCTGACGTCATACGCGATGATCACCATCAATTTGACTGGGGAAGGATTCTGATGGAACTTCTGCCTCCTTGGCGATCCAGCATGTCGCCACTCTGCGAACTGACATGTCAGTTCTGGTTCATATGCCCTGGTCCAAAATTCATCGATGGCGATTATCCATGACAAAAATTGATCGCCATCCTGTTTCCAGCATGCAAGGTAGTCGGAGCATGTTTCATAGGTCACCCACCTTTGAACTTCCGTCAGTGCATGCGGCACCTACCGATATGCGATTTTGTGTATGTGCAGCTCATTACGCAATATCCTGTGGACCGTGCGTTTCCCGATGCCACTTTCCCTCTCTAACTCCAGTAGCGTCTATCGTCTGTCTTCATCCACGAGCCACTCGATGACGGCACATGCCATGTAGGCCCGCACACTGACCGGTCGTCCCGAACGTTGTTCATCATTGGTTGACACATGTACGCGTCCTTGCTGAAATTTTCCTATCCACTGTGCTACTGTAGGGTATGGTAGGGCATTATTCCTAAGGGCTTTCACTAATTCACTGTCACATTCCATTGTATTTCTCCCTTTGAGAACGTCTATTTTGATGTAAGCGTGCTGCTCAACAAGGGTTACTTGCATCTCTCATGACACTCACCAACTGAGTGATTTTACAGTACTCGCTGTGCTACTACCAATTATCACAGAGCCATCTGTTGTTCTGCATACACACTATGCCTGCAGAACTTCCACACGACACACATACGTTTATGATCTGTTCACATATCTACAAGAAAAAAATAGTTGCCATGACTTATGCCCCAACCCTCGTATATACATATGTATATTATTTTAAATGCAGTTTTTAATATTTGATTGTTAAGTTAAAATATGACATTTTTGGTAATTCAACTCAAAAGCTTGAATTCTCTAACTGTTATTATAGCATAGCTGCCATACCTCCGGATTTTTCCGGGAGACTCCCGAATTTCAGAAAGATCTCCCGAACTCCCGAAAAGTTTATAAATCTCCCGAATTTTTCCAAATTATTCCCATGTTTTATGTACTTATCAATTTTCGAAAAAATTTTACAGAACTTGTTAAATGCTAACGACAGAAACTGAAGAAACTTTGCTATTGGCCGAATCTGATATTTCGTAATGACGTCATACCACGTAGAACGTAGCAAGCTTTCTCGCAGATTCCCCATGAATTTCCAAAAGACGACGGTTGGGATTATCGATAACACTCTGCAGAATCGAATTACAGAGCTTCTCCCCCCCCTCTTCCACTCCACTCCACTCTGCACGTGTTTGTTTATGTATTTTGCAGTCCAGCATGCTAGATTTTGGTGTTCGTAGTTGAAAGAGCGGTAAAATTATGTCTCGAAGTATTTAATGCAATTTAAATCGGATTATTCCAAGGACTTTAAATTTATCAAACCGTCAAATAAAGGTGCAAACTTTGCATTTTGCACATATAGTACATGCAATATTGCTATTGCGCACAGGGGAAGAAATGACATATCGACTCACGCTAAATCGAAAAAGCATCAAACCAACACTAAAGCATGTGCAAACAGTTTGATTGATTTCTCATTTGCTACATCCCTGGATCTAAGCCTGATAAAAGCAGAGTGCTTATTTACTAAGTTCATCATTGAGCATAACTTACCACAAAGTTGCTCAGATCACGTAGGAGCATTATTCAAAAAGATGTTCTCGGATTCCAATATAGCCAAAAAATACGGCTCGAAACGTTCTCGGTATTTTAATTCATTTGTAATGCAAAGATGGGCGCTGCCAGAATATTTCCCAGGGGGGGGGGCAAAGATTACTTTAAAGTATGGTTACCATGTTGAAAAGAACAAAAAAGCAAGGGAAAACACTGCATACAAAAATCCAGGAGGGGGGGCACGCACCCTCCCCCTTGCCCTATGTTGCCGGCGCCCATGAATGCAAATAGTTCAAAAGTATTTACTGTTTAAAAAAATTTTTATTTCTTTAAAAAAGTATCGCATTTTAAAAGTAGCTGTTTTAATAAATGTTTTAAGCTATAATTTTTTCTTGTATATGTAATTTTCTTGGTTACTGATATATTACGCATGTGTACATGGGAGTTTTTTCATCGATAACAAGGGTTTTTTAAAGTCTCCCTAATTTTTTCGAAAATCTCCCTAATTTTCATTCTCCCATGTTCGCATTTATGTTATAGTGTGTACAGTGTAATTGAAGTATTAAACATTTTTTTTTTAATGAAGATGCTTTTTATTTAAAACCTTAAAGAAATAAATTTGTTTAAAATATTTTTTAAATTTACTAATGTCAGCCATTAATTACTTTTTAAAGTATAGCATATTACCATAATCCATCTTTGGGTAATTATATTATGTTATTTTGTTTTATTGAGTAATTCCTGCAACTTATTATTATTATGCAAAAATATTTACTAATATATATTTATAGTGTTAAGTTTAAAAGTATAATTTTCCTCAGCATGATGTATTTTTGATATTATGGTTCTGTATTTGTTATGGTCAAGAAATCAAGCTTACTTTATGTGGTAGACACTCTCTTTAACTATATAACTGATGTTAACTGATATTTAAGTAATGTATATATATATATATTAAATTATACGCACACACACATATATATAAATACATCCACACACACATATATATGTTTGTGTGTATTTTTTTTTTTTTTCTTTTTCAGTTATGAATGTATTACTGAGAGCTTAGAATACAGTAAAAGATGTCCAAAATGTAATAATCAGATTGATAGTGTGGATGAAATTTATCCAAATTCTCTTTGTAAGTATGGTAATTGGTATGGTTTCATTTTGTGATTATTAAATACAGGGTTGTTAAAATTAAATTTTCCAGCTCAGAGGACTGCGTAGAACATTGTATGAGTTACAATATCATGATATTTGGACAACAGATATTTCGGTACTTGTGTATTATACCGTCGACATGCCAAGCGAAGAGATTACTCACCAAGGGTTTGCACTATTCTGTTCAAGTTCCGTTGCTATTGCGCGCGCGATAATGCGCATCAAAATACCGTATGTTCTGCTATGGATAAACTGAATCGTTTTTCTTTTTAAAAATCTAAACTTTTATGTGTGCAGTTGATTTTTAAAATTAATAATTATGACTTAACTAAATTTAAGCGTTTAACAAAACATTGTAATAATATGAAAAGTGTACGTTATTAACTGCGGAGTTTGCATTAAGCAGAACTGTTATGTGTAGGCCGCCAAGGCACCCTTTGATGAACTGCGTTTGTGTTGTACTTATTTTAAAAATGCTTGTGTGTGTATTTTAAAAAAATGTTTTTATGTCTTGATGCAATTTAAGTATTTATTAAATAGGTTTATGTTTATAATACACCAAAATTTTTGTGTTTTATAAACTGCGTATTTTATTTAACTAGAGGCATGATGTCAGTACTTTATGTAGGTGCTTTTTCAGAATAATACGTTGTTGTTTAAGTTAAATATGAATGACTTTATTTAATTTGGATTATTTTCTGGTTTCCAGAGAAAACTATGCATTCATTGCCACAAAATTTTGTACTGATTATTTATCTTAATATGAATGTATGGACCCCTTTTATATATTTATTGTTTTAAATCTATGTACACGTGCAAATAAAAAAGGCAGTATCTATTGGTTTTTGTTTGTATGGCAACTCGGGTGGAATGTAAATATTTGCCCAGACGTATTTTAAGGTAACCCGACCTTAGCGATGCCAACTAGGTGGAAAAAAAAGGTGGCAAAAATGTCTACGGTATAATACACAAGTACTGATACTTCTTATCATGCCATCAAGATTTATTTTTTAAAAAAGTACCAGAAATCACTGATAGGTGGCATCAGAAACGTCATTATGTTCTATATATAAAAATACATATAAAAATATATGAAAGATTTACACTTCCCCTTGTCATTCTCCAAAAATAAAATTTTTTAGGCAGTGATAAGAAAATCGACTAGTACTTATGAATTTTTCTGATTAATAGTGAAAAGAGCAGATGACTGCAACAGGGTTCTTTATTGGCAAAGAGTATCAGGACATGTTGGTCATACAACTCTTTTTCTCTACGGAATGCAAGTGAAAACATGGTGCATACTTAACCAGGGTTATAATTTGCCATGGTTTCAATAGGGCAAAAAATGATTTTGCTTGCAGCTGGGGCAAAATCTACCTTTTCACTCTACCACTTCTGATTAAGAAAGTTGTTAAAAATTAAATGTTTTATATTTTTTATCATTCTTCTTTTTAAACAATTTAGAAAAGGACATTCCTTAGTGAAAGTTTTAAATAGGTAAAATGTATAATTTTACATTATAGAGACAGTTATTTTGATTACTGAATTTCCAAATTTTACGTCAACAGAAGAGTTACTTCATCAGTTCATTGAATTGTTGATGAATGAAATTCATCTGCATTATCCACTAAGCTGGTAAGTGTATCATAAAATGAGAAAGAATTGTGAATACAAAATATGCATAGATGTTAGAACAACATAATTAATTATAATGTTAACCATTGTTATCAAAATTAGCCTTATATCTGTGAGAAGAACAGGTATTTCAGCTGAATTACTAGAAAAAGATAAAATTATTTATCAATTAGAAAAGTTATGTAAAGGAATTGTTAAGCTTGCTCCACTGCTTGTAAAAAGTTCATAATGCAATAAACTACAAAAAAAAAAAATTAGAGTATCTTCTAGTAAGTAGAGAAGTTTATGAATTTTATAATTACCATCTCAAGATGCTGGATAATTTTGTATTAGTAAAATCTCTTTATTAATTTTTCAATTTTGAAGATTGAATTTCTGGCATTATTGAAAGTATGACATATCAAAATATGTTAAGTCTTTGTTTTCATATTGATAGTAAATAATAATTTATTATTTTTAAGTGAATGAACTCATTACCAAGCATCAGCAAGGTTATAATGAGAAAAGAATGAAATATCAATTGGTAAGTTTTTACATTTGATCAGTTAGAATTGCCTCAGTATTTGCAAATAAGATTTTTTTTAATTGCATGTACATTAAATAATTAATTGATCATGTATATATAAATTTTACAAAAATTCCTGTTGAGTTAACTGAAACAAAAACCCATTATACCTAATGCAATCCTGGATGACATGCTGTGTTGATTAACCCTCTACTCTTGCTCACAAAGGTTTGAATTCTAGAGATGACTGGTGTTTTATTTTCTTTTTCCAACAAGGATTCTCAGTAAAGTCCAAGTGAATTCCTTTAAGGTCTATTGATGTTTTAAAAGAGTGAATAGTATTTTAGGGGTCCATTGAAGATTGATGACATTTTTTTCTGTTTATAAAAATTTCCATTAAAGTTTTCAGATACATAAATATTAGATAATATCCTCTTTATTAATCATTATAATTATACCCATTTTAATATTTGATGGGTGATAAATTCAAAGGGTTAAGAAACCTTGGATTATAAAATAAATGAATGTATAATTGCTGAGTAATAAGGCTTTTAGAAAACACTGAAACAAATTATTGTTGAACATTGGATTTGTTAAGATGGATAGCTTACAGGATTTGGTAATTTGAGTGTCTGATAGGGAGGGCATAAATCTTTCTAATAAAAACACATCTATAAATTTGCTGTATAGTTGTAGGAAAACTGTTTTAATTTTATGAAGAATCTATTTAAATTAATTATAATTATGTAAAGGAATTGATTAAATTAATAAATTTGAAAAGAGGCTATAGTAATCAAGCATAGTTAATGTAAAACACCAAATTCTGTATAAAGTCTTAATAGATTTCAGCATTCTCAAGAATCACTTGTAATCTAACTACTTTTATTAGAGATTTATAACATGATTTTATGAAAAAAACCTTGTTATTCTATACATATTTCTAAAGTAACCATTGAAAACTTTTAAATGTGTCTCTTAAATTCTGTTTAGTTTTCCATTCACTGATCCATCAAGTAACATCTTGAAATCATAATTAAAAAAAAAAAAAACCTTTTTATGACATCCTAAAAAGTTCTGTGTGTTAGAGAGCTTGTATTTCTACTTGCTTACATACATGCTCAAAATATGCTTTGAAATATCTAATTTATTATGCATTAGCGAGCAGCAGCTTTCAATGCTTGAAGGGAAATTTTTGCATAAAAATGGCACTTTTTATAAAACTTAGTACAGGTTTGGTGTTTTTCCTGTTACCGAGCTTAAATATTTGGTAGTGTTAAAGCAGTTTTTGTATTCACCACCATGGCGAAATGAGCTGTTTCGCGGTACTAAGTATGCCATTCTGCAAAGTAGTATGCATAAGAATGTGGAAAACTGTTTTAATGGCAACCCTACATGGAAAAAGATTATCGATTATGCACATGTGTAAATCACAAAATAAAAGTTGCCATTGGTGGAAAGATGTCCTAGCTTTTCCATAGTTTCTAGCAAAGAAGTATTATTTTATCTGCAAACTTAAAGAGAAATGATGATTAACTATATGCATATGTAAGTCGCCAAATTATGAAAAACCGCTGTGGGTGGCAAACGCACAAGGTGTTTCATAGGTTTTACATATTTAAAAATATTGTGAAGTTTAAATTTTTACACTCCAAGGAACATGTAAGGATCAAGTAATATATAGCTCGGTAACATTCTACCTGATCCAATCTTTGGTTTCGACTGTGAATGCTTTTTTTACGAGTAAGTCTTATCAGGGGCTGAATGCTCATACGAAAAGCTAGTGTAGCAAGTCTAGGGGCACTGGCCCCTAGTAATTTAAAAAAAAAAAAAAGCATCACAATGCCACATGATTCCAAGCTATATCATGTTTGACTTGGGCACATTTTTTAACCATTTGTCCAATACTTAAATATTGATTTAAAATTATTTTTAAATGTCAGTGACATTTATTTATTTATTTATTTTCTTTCTTTAAAGGAGTCTGTGTCTGTGTGTGAATTGCAACAATTCTTTGAAGGTGATAATGGTGCTGATTTGACTGTAGAGGAAATAAATAGCATGTTAGAAATCCTAGCCCAGAAAAAACAGCAAATTGAAGCAGTATGTTTTTTTCTTTTTAGTTGCTCAAATGATGCTCAAATTTAAAGTGAATCCACCAAAAATTTTCTTATCATTTAAAGCTATGTAAATACAAACATGGTTCAAAAAGTAAGGTTAACAAGTCCTGAAAACAAAAAGTTTATTCACAAAATCCGAGAGATCCACAAACATAGCAAGGCATTTGGTGCTAATTAAATTTCAGCATAGCCTCCTTGGGGACCAAAGTATTTGTTCCATCTTTGTATCAATCTATTGAAATGGGCACTGAAGAAAGTTGTTGACCTGCTTGATGACAGCTTCTTGAACTGCGGCATTGGTTTGGAAAGTATGTCCTGCCAGGTGCATCTTTGACAGTCTGAAGAGATGGAAATCACTGGTGGTGAGATCTGGGCTGTAGAGAGGATATTCCATCAGAAGTGCTTTAACCAACCATATGACATCTTGAAGCCATCTAGTGGGATTTGATTGCTGCAATAGCCTGTTGCGCATAGACATGGAATTTCATTTGCTCAGAGAATATGTGCGCCTATGAAAGTTTTTGTTACCTTGCTTTTTGAACTGCCTATGTATATTGATATTTATCCTGTTATTTTGAAATAAATAAGATTATTCCCATAATTTTTTGCAATAGAAGTGTGGTGCCATTTACTTGAAATAAAACATAAAAATTTAAAGCTGCTGTATATTTTTAGTATCTTTTTCCTTTTTACAGGGAAGTTTATAAAGTCACAATAATTTAGTTCAGTGTGAAGCAAACAAGTTTTTTCACTGAAACACTTGAAGCTTGTTATGTAGATATAAATTTAAAAAAGACTTCAATTCAAAGATTTATTAATTGATTTATTAAAATTTTAATTTGATTAATTAATTTATTAAAATTTTAATTTGATTTTCAGAAGTCAATCTTTTGAAGCTGTTCTTTTACAAAGTGACACTGGCTTTTTTTTTTTCAGAGTGATGAAAAATACAGAAGTTTGCGCTACTTTTAATAATGCAGACTACTTTAATGAATTTTTCAAATTGAATTCTGTGCTTAGAAAGGTCTAGTAAGGATCATTCACTATACTCACTATGTTACAATCTTCTGAACCAATTCAATTAGAAACTGCTTGATATGAAATCTTCTGAACCTTCTGAACTTTGTTCAACAGATACAAAAAGGATCACTTACATTACATTACTTACACACTCATCAATAACATTTAATATCATTTCATTTTTGAAATCTGTTGGTGTCGTGTCAGAGTGGTATCGCTGCATAGTTTGTATTGAGGGAAGGAATTATATTTTTTTATTATTTTTTTTTTCGAATTTAAAATAAACTGTACCACATGTGCTATTTTTGAGTTTTTAATTCATCCCATTGTATAAGTGATCATTTTTATAAGCAGTGTCTAAGTGAACTGATTGAGAATATTATACCATAGCAAGTATAGGGAATGATCCTTCATAGACAAAATATTGAAATTGACTTAATGTATATTTTGTTATCAGATTTAAACTTGTATACAAATATAGAGCAGCTGCATAATAATTGGCAAGTTTACTCATATCATTATGAGGAGGTATCACACTATAGCATGCATTTTTTCTAAAAAGCATAATCATGCATTTTATGCATTTTTTCTTTTTTTCTTATTTATTTTCAATTATTTATTTTCAAGTTTGATCAAATCCCTAAACCTATATATATATATATATTTAAAAAAAAAAAAAAAAAAAAAAAAAAAAAAAAAGCCGTCCTATGCATAACTTGAGATGATTTCTCTTTTATGCCCCTTTGATAAACTTTTTATTGTGTTTTTATTATTTTCTAATATTATTGAAAAAAGACCCCGAAGATTTTGCAAGGGACTCAATAGTTAATATGAGTCCCTGGGACTCACAAATGTAAAAGCCCACACAACTTAGAGACCTGCACAGTCCTGGGCTTTTGCAGCAAGATTTACTTTAGCCACAGGCTGGGCAAGGCTCCCAAGCTTCCTTAAAACATGGTCTATGTTGTGTCTCTTCGCTTTCAAGCTCATTTATACACTTTCGTATAGAGCTTCGCAAACACTTAATGTTTAACTTATATTATTAGTTTGTAACATTTAACATACTTTATCAGTTTATTAAGATTAAAATAATATATGAACATGAATATTTTCTAATTAAATTATTTTCTTATAATGTAAAAAATTAATAATCACAGTGCAATTGAAATATAACATTAATTGTCGGTGTTATCAAACTTCGTGCATAACAGCCACAATCATATGGTCATATAATTAGCCGTTTAACATCTAATCTAATGGTTTTGATATAGAATCCCAGTAAATGCATGGTTGATTGTTGTAGTAGTTCAGATCATACAATTTGAGGAGCATAACATGATTTCTTCAATTAAAATTATGTTTTTCATAAAAACCTTTTTATGTATAGTATAAATTTACCACCATCTTTTATACTACTTTGTAATAAATATCAAAAGTATAAAGTCATTACAGAAATTTGACTAATCTGAAATCTTCTAAGTAGTCTATAAATTAATTTGCTCAGTGCCTTGGATCATGATTTATAAACGTGCCAGGTGGACCTGAATTTCTTATTTTGATTATGGTCCAGGCCAGGGTATTTTTTATTTTAATTATGGGTCAGGCCAGGCTGAGATAACATTGATTCAAGCCTGGGGTAGGCCAGATTTGAAATTTCCACTTCAGGTGACTGTTTCCACTGATGAAGAGCAAAAAAGTTTTTGCTCGAAAAAACTGTATGGCGGTTCAAGTAACCTTTATGGTGTTATTTTGAAAAGTATTTTATTATTTTATGACATAATGTTATGTTTTATTATTTTTTTTTAGGACTGCAAAGAAACAAAAATACTTCTTTTAAAAGAATTTTTACAAAAAGTTCATGCTCACAAACAGGATGTAAGTCTGACGGACTTTGTTTATTTATTTATATTTATTTGTTTTTTTTAAGGGGTAAAAGTATTACTTTTCAATTTTGAATATTCTTTTCTGACTTAGGAATTAAAACAGTTGCAGCAACAGCTGAGTGTAATAGAGAGTGATTCTCGTTTTGTGGAGGTAAATGTATTTAGTATTTACTATAGCATAAAAGTTTTATTATTTTTCTCGTCTTTCTTTTTTATCACCCACTTAATTTGCTTTGTATACCCTAGAAATCTGTCAAAGAACTTTCAACTAGCAAGAAGATAGACTAATAAACTTAATAATAAAGTCTAAAAAAAAATCTTTTTAAAATTGAAGTTTAGTTCTATCTTAATTCTTTCCTATTTTAAAACTGCATGTCATCTCAGATTAATAAAATGGGACTTAAAAGCAATGTCATATTCAAAATAATTGCTGAGATTTTAAAACTTAACAAATGTGGTAAAAAAATTCCACATCTACTAACATTAAAAGACAAATGTAATTTTTTTTGCATCTATATCTATATACATATAAAAGAGGAATCTTGCCTGTCTGTCTGTCTGTCTGTTTGTCCGTTTGTTCACTATAGGTGTCTAATCCGTTTATCGGATCTGGACCATATTTGGCATACTGACGAAATAGAACAAGATAAATCTAACGTCAAAAAAATGAAATGAATCAGATTAATAGTTTTTTAGTTATTTTATGTTTTGTGCAGTTTTCGGCCACTTTTCATGCTGGATTAGCACGGTGGGAGAAAACTCTGTTCTTCATTATTAAGGACATCTTAAGGTCTGGTGCGCTACAAATGAGAATTCCAATCCCATGGAAGGGGGAGGAATTTTCGTCAGCCACAGGGAATTTTCTTCCGACGTCAGGCTGGGTGAAAGAGAGAAAAATGGGATTAGAAGGAGAAGATTGGTTATTAGGGAGTTTTGTACAGTGATTTTATGCTAATGTTAACATTGACTTTCAGTAGTACAGCACACAGGCACGTATAAAGTTTACTATATCTGGACTACTTTCGACAGAGACTTTTTGCATAATGTTCGTCTCACTTGCTCCCGTAAACGTTTGTCGGATGTAAACAAACATGGAGGATTTGTTTGAAATCCATGCATTAGAAGGTATGAGTTCTGAAGAATTTAATGATAGTATTTTATGCGAATTTTATCAATTCCTCAAGAAGATAGTTACTAAATAATTAGAGACTCATAAAAATAGTCGCTACTTATTATAAAAGATGTGGGTCTGTTTATCTGTCTGTTGACGGCATTACAGACAAACGTCTACATGTAGTATTACCAAATTTAGTACACAGAAAATTCTAAACATGAAGTTATGCACCTTGAAGCAATTTTTTTCAAATTTCAAATTAGAAGTCTTTAATTTTATGCTTTATGTGATTATTCGCATTTTTTCTCATAATTCATAATAATGATGGTAATTACACTTGCAGCAAAATAGCATTTGCATCACTGGATAGAGAAGAAAATCTTCTTTTAAAAATAGTTTTTTTTTTTTTTTTTTTTTTTTTTTTGAATATGTAGATAATTTGCGGATTTTTAGGAATTTTTTAACTAAAAATATTTGTTGACAAAAATTTTCGTAAAATAATTATAAAACTGCCGCATCCTGAATTCTATCTGTCATAACTTTTTGATATTTTGGCAAATGGTAAAACATTCATTTTGCCCTCTTTTAAAACAAAAACAAAAAAATTATGTAAATTGGGTGATTTTTTATGAATTTTAATGTAACATAATATTTAGAATTTAATAGCATTAACGTAGAGAGTTTGCGCCAGTATATTAATAAATCATGGCTCGAGAATTTATTTTGGGAGCCCACAGAAATGTCACTGAATTTGCTGCACAGTGCCGCTTAGCAGACGTTTTCTGAACTTAAAAAGAAAGAAAGAAAAAAAAAAAAAAAACTTATGTGCAAATTTGGAGGCGATCTTTTCATCCTTTCAGATGTAGACTGCTGTTTACAGGAGAAGTTTAATTATAAGCGCTGTGCACTATCATTTGAAAAATATGTGCATTCAGTATATCCGATTTTTCTCATGGGAAGAAAAGCCCCAGAAATAATCAGGGTTGACTTGGTTTAAACCAAATGGGTTTTTTCTCAAAAAAACCAATTGGTTTTTTTAAAAGAATAATTTAAAATTACGAATACTGAAGATAGAATACGTTATGATATATTTAAAAATTATCCTCATAAGTATCAACAATAAGCTTTTATATCAATCTATAGATATATTACTGTTTTATAATTAAAAATTATTACTTAGACTAAAATTATAGGCTGCCAGGGGCATAGCCAAGGGGGGGGGGGGGGGATAGGCAGGTCATAACCCCCCCCCCAAATTATATTCTTCACTACATTATCAAACACAGGTTACCTAGGCACCCCTGAACCTTGGCTGATAGCTCTAGAGTAGCGTTGCTATGATCAAACCAAAAAAGAAACATTTTGCTTTTTGTGTATGCATTGTTATATTGTAATCTACCTACTGCATGACATAAGTAACCAGTAACGAATATGCTTGCTTCACTTGACGTCATTGAACAGTTAATTTGGATTTTTGTGCATGTGTTTGTTATTACGCTAATATTTACATCTAGTTGTTGCCACTCCATCATAAAAATATCGTCAGTTTTGGTACCGCATACGTTAGCATATTACATAAGTAGATACTAAATATAAAAAATAGTATTTCTAAATAAAATATTAAAATTGAATGATTTAAATGTCCACATATAAGTATAGACCCAATTATTTATTTACTTTGTTTTAATTATTTTCAGAAGAAATATTAATTGTTATTTGAACATTTTACAAATAATTTTTTTTATGAATATGTAACATGTAATTATAAAAGGATTTTTTAAAAGAACCAAAAAAAACCTGGTTTAAACAAAAAAAAAAAAAAAAAAAAAAAAAAAAAAAAAAAAAAAAAAAAACGGTTTTTTGCCAACCCTGGAAATAATGTAATTTTACATTCTCTCCCTATGGAGTTTCTCTGATATTTTTAATTTGCTTTATAGATCCAACAATTAACAAAAAACTCTGATTATTCTGTCTTCAAAATTTTTTTAGAGGTAGGTAGGGAGAAATTTTCAATCTTCATCCTTTTCCTAAATGACAATCTTTTACTGAGCATTCCTTTATTGAAGTGCCCAATACCTAATGATTAAAAATAAACCCTTATTTTACATATTATTACTTTCCGAACATGTACCATGTAAGGAAAGTATTGTAATCATGAAAAAATTCAACTTGGAGATTTTGGTGTATTTACACTTTTTGAGGTCTTCTGAATTCAGTTATGCTGTTTATACGAGATGTATGTGTGTTTATGTGTATGTGAGTGAGCACGATAGCTCCTAAATGGGATATTCAATTGAGCTCAAATTGGGTATATATGTTATAAATCACCGTCGCAAGACCGATATTGATTTTGGTGTGTATAGGACTTATAGTTTTTCTACAGGGCTACGACAAAGATTTCTTTTACATTATGGTCTATGGGATGAAATTCTTGAAAGTGCGCTAGCGTTTGAACATTACATTCAATTGAGCTCAAATTGGGTATATATATTATAAACCACCATCGTAAGACCAGTATTGATTTTGGTGTGTATAGGACTTATAGTTTTTCTACAGGGTTACGACAAATGATTTCTTTTACATTATGGCATATGGTCAGAAATTCTTGAAAGTACGCTAGTGTTTAAATGGCGCATTCGATTGAGCTTCAATTTGGTATATAGATTTGAATTATTCATCGATTAAAATTTATTTAAATGCTTGGTAATGATCTTAATCGTAAGTGTTTGGAAAGTCGAGTGGAGTCACTCCAGATTTTTAAAAAATTGAATTTAGTTATTAAAATTCATTTATGATTTTCTGCAAGCTCAAATTGATTTTTAAAGTTAAGGCTACTTAAAATATGTACATTTAAAATGTGTTGGTGAAATATTTATCAATGAAAATTATAACATGGCTGCTTGTGCAGACAGCCATGTTGTATTTTACTAGTTTAAAGTAGTTGTTTTAGTTACTACTACAGTATTGTGTATGATTATTACTCCATACATAAAGTACTTAGACTAATCTGTTTTTTTTTTTTTTTTTTTTTTGTGTGTGTGTGTGTGTGTGTGTTTGGATGTATGTCGAAATGTTGAAATCAAGAGTAAAAAAGTGAAATTGTCTTAAAATTTGGAAACTGTTGTTTGAAATGATTTTTTTATGAATTTGTCCCCCCTAATTTTTTCCCTCCTATGGTGCCATATAAATTTTTCTACTGTGAAAGAATACTGGTATATTTTAGAAACTAAACAATTAAATGGATCTATTTTTGTTTTTTAACTTGTAGTTTAAAAAAAATATTTTTGATTAAAGAAATTTAATGCATAACCTGAAAAATTCTGTTTCATACCTGTATAAAACTACTAAAGAAAGCATTATAATTTCATTCTAAATATTTAAAAGATTTACTTTTTATTTATCAATCTCTAAAAGTAATTTAATTTAAAATGAAACTGACTTCATTTAAATAATATTAAATTTTTAAAACAGAAAAAAGGCAATAAACTTATGGTTAGAAAAATTAACTCATCTATCATAGGTTTCGTATCAAAATAGATACCTTATTCTTAAATAAATAAAAAAAAGTATGTATTTCTTTGTGAAATAATCTGCAATTATAGATATATTAATAAATGTGTTATGGTTAAAATTTATGTTGCATCATGACACTTAGAGGAATTTTGCTATCCTGGCTTCTATGCGATTCAAACCACTTCAAAAGTGCATCTTCGTCAGGGAAAGCACATAACTTTAGTCTCTTAGGTTTCGGATCCACTTTAGACTCGTGCCTTTTAAGGATTTTCTTCAAAAAGGTTGACAGCGTATTGGGTGGAATGCTGTATTTTTTGGCTATGTCTTTTTTCCTTAAGCTTGGATTTTCTCAAAATCAATGATTAAATCTACTTTTTCTTTCAAATTTAGAATTTTTAATTTTCGCTTAGACATCTTGTAAGAACAATAACTGCAATCAAAGTTTAATGAACTAACAAAAGAATACAAACCACCCTCTGCAACATGTGACCGCGAGCATCTAGATAGATAAATTTTGATTGGTTAAAAGTTCATATATTGAAAGAAGGTGCAGGGAGTAGAAATTTTGCCAAATTTCATGAAAAGAAAAACAGAGAGAATTCGCACTTGTATTGTTGGAATTTAGAACAGAGCTTCGACTTAAAAGTTGCCCACTTCATCTGAAAGAGAAATTTTAACATTCACTTTTATTGGATCGGACCGGGACTGCATAAAATCTTCGAACAGCCGGATATTCGACTTATCACAAAATCACTGTATAAATGAATGTTGCTATATATGTATGTATCAATGTTGCCAACTCTACTGGAAAAAAAAGTGGCTGAAATCAAAGTTAAAAATGTCCAGAAATGGTTGAAAATGTTTTCAAGCTCAGAAAAAAAAATTAATTATTCAATGGCGTTTGCTTCTAAGTACTTGTGCTACTGAAATATGCTTGTCTACAAGTGTTTTTTGAGTCATTTTGACTTTCATTTCCGATTAATAAAATACTTCAGTATTACCAGTTGGTCTGATCCACCCACAAAGTGGTTAAAATGGCAGATCTAGCTACAAAGTTGCTAAATTTAAATTGGCAATCCTGGTACGCATGTATGACGTTGAAAAACTTATGTTTGACTAATCACCATGACATTTGGTACACTTAAGTGTTTTATCATCTTGAAGGTTTTTATGCTTCCCATTTCTCTTACTGGCCACTGAGTGGTTCTGTAGAGCCTGTTGGAAGTTTATTAAAACTGTTTTAACAATGATTAAAAATAAATGGAATTAAAATAAAGCATCTTACAAAGTTCCAAAGTTTAAACTTCTGTTTTTCTCCCTCCCCCAAAGAATCTTTTCAATTTTGACATTTGTAGCGAATGCTTACTATGTGAAAAAAACAGCATTCTGCATGTCTGCAAAAGAATACAAACCACCAAAAATTAAGTCTTAGTAAACAACTAAGACTTAATTTTTTCCTCCTTCAGTGAAGGAATTTAGTTGTTTAGTTTTTTAAACGTATTTCTGCATATTTCGATTTTAATTTCGATATGCAAATTTCTTTTTCTTACTTGTTTATGTTACTGTGTCAATAAGCATATTTTTTCACCCATGGGCATCACCTTTGAATCGCATCGGTTGTGATGTTCTTCTCATAACCCATGGGATTCTGGGTGCTTTTCTGATATGCTAAACTGTGCTGGCTTGGCACGTATATAAGCTGTATGCCTCATGTCAAGGTCAGCAAGAAAACGGTAAGGGTATGCCTCGTGGCACGCGATGGCTTGGTTTTTCAAAATTGTTTTTAAATGTTAGTGTTCTTTCCTCGTATGAGGATAGCTACTTTTCATTAAATATCTTATCCAAATTGATTTAAACTTCTAATCATTAAATTTAAATACTTTTTCTTCTCTCTAAATTTAATTACAGGTCGCATAAAATGCTTTCGCTAGTATTTTTTTAACTTAATGTTCTGTTTAGTTAAGACTTCTAGATTGTTAAAGGACTTTCAATGTTTGAATTTTTGTTATTGGATCCAATGATCCCTTTTTGAATTTTTCTGAATCTAATGATCCATTTTTGTAAGTGTATCGTTTGAATGTTTTTAAGAAAAATAAAGGCTGTTGTTGGACTTAGCGAACTTACATTTATTTATCAATTCCACTACAGGATTTTCTATTTCAGCATAACAATTTTGAAAACAGCAATTTGATAAAGCAGCAGTCCCATTTTGGACATTAGATAGCAGATCCGCTCTCTGAAATTCCAACAGAACCTCAAATTCTATGCCATTCAACTGATTGTGGTACACACAGAATTTTTAACACTGAGAATATTTTTACTTTATATATTTTGCTACAACTTGCCGCTAGGTGGAGCTGCAACTTGTCAAAAGTACCATTTGACTGATCTCTATAAAAATTGGTATACTTACACATTTGAGCATGGAAAATATTTTCTTACCATTCACATTTGGCTGTAATATTTATGTATTTTTATTTTACAAGACCATGAACTTTAGGAACAACTTCAGTTTAATTTAAATATTGAATTTAACAATTTAAGTGGCAATAATGAGTTTTATGCCAATACTGTGTTAAAAATAGTAAATTAAATTATTTATTTTAGGGGCAAATTCCAAGTGAGATCGACTTTAGTTTTATGTAACAAGTGTGAAGTAGCATTAGGAGTTTAGTAATGGTTATAAGATTTTGCTAAAGTTATTTCAGAAATATTTACAAAAGCACCATGATTGTCGTGAAAACAGGTGCATTTCTGGCATCAAAATGTATGCTGTGCATCGAATGTTTCATATTTAAGATATCAACAATATTTTAAGACAGTTAGGTAGAATTTCAATAAGATTGTCTGCAACATGAGTGTTAATGTACTGTTCACACTTAGGAACTGCACGAAAAAATAGAACGGTTCTCCACATCAAGCAGTGTTATTTCTGAGGTAATAATGCTGTAATCGAAACCTAAAAAACAGTCCTATATGATGCAGGAAAAACGTATTTTGAAAGTGAAGAGTTTCTCCTGCATACTGTGAAATTCTTCCTTTTTTTGGTCACAAGTGACATTTATAACAGCTTTTGTATCATCATGTTGCAGTGATCTCAATATTCATTTGTAATGCTGCAAACTTTAGGTAATGAGACAAACAATTTTGCCTTTTTGAGAGATTCAACTTCACTGGATTTAATTTGAGTAACACAAGTAAGAAAAATATTCGTTTCCTACCGCACAAAGAACTGGTATGCAGTTAGTTTATTTATAATTTTTACTTCCTTGTACGTAGTATAAGGAAGTAATGTGATCCCGAAAAATTTTGGGGGCCAAATTTCGAAAAAAAACCCGATTTTGACTACCTCTAAATTTAATTTTAAAATTTTTTTCGATGCATCTCATCGTAGGCTAGCATGCACGATCATATTAACGCGTCTGCAACTCATTTTGACCAGCGGCGAGTCTACTGTGGCCAGTTTTTCCATGCCGTCTGTACGTACGTACATACGTATGTATGTAACTCGCATATCTCAAAAACTATTGGTCGTAGAATGTTGAGATTTGATATTTAGGATTGTTCTATGATCTAGTTGTGCACCTCCCCTTTTGGTGGCAATCGAATGGATAGTTTATGTACAGGACCGCCCAAAAGATTCGAAATACATTACGCTCTATGGGCCGAAATTCATTAAACTCGCCTAACTCAAAAGCTATTAGGCGTAGAATGTTGAAACTTCATATTTTGGATAGTTGTAACATCTAGTTGTGCACCTCCCCTTTTGGTTCCATTCGACTGGATAGTTTATCTACAGGACTGCCCAAAACATTCGAAATACATTACTCTCAATGGGCCTAAACTCATTAAACTCGCATATCTCAAAAACTATTAGGCGTAGAATGTTGAAACTTTATATTTAGGATTGTTGTAACATCTAGTTGTGCACCTCCCCTTTCGATTCCATTCGACGGGATAGTTTATCTACAGAACCGCCCAAAAGATTTGAAATACATTACGCTCTATGGGCCGAAATTCATCAAAGCGTTTTTTAGAGGTATTGGGCTATTTCAAACGACTCAGAAGTGATGTAATGCTGTAAAGAGTTAGAAAATGAATTTCTCCATTAAAAAAAGTGTCTTTATAATTTATAGTTCTGCTACAGGAACACTCAAAAGATTTACAATACATTACGGTCAATGGCAATTTTAGGGGCATTCATCCATTTCAAGCACAATACCGTCCTACCACATAAGTTAGGTAATGGTCCGACCATGGTCACGTACCTCCCTTAAGAACTATGCCAAAAGTCGCCAAGCTTGGCGATTTTTGGTGTACGTGTGTGCATATTTAACTCTCAAATCTCAAAAACTATTATGAAATTTCATATATAAGAATGTTGTAGCATCTAGTTGTGCATCTCGATTTTTGGTTCCAATCTACTGGAGAGTTTATTTACAGGACCACCGAAAAGAATTTTAGTACTTTAATGTCTATCGACATCTTCAATATAATACAACTGTAGACAGTCATTGTTTGGTACATGCCCAAAATCTCGCCGTCTGTCCTCGACCTTGGCGAGTTTTGGCGAAATATCGCCAAATTTGGCGATAGTCAGTCATTTGGCCCATGCCCAAAGTATCGCCATTTCTCATCATTCTTGGCGAGTTTTGGCGAAACATCGCCAAATTTGGCGATAATCTGTCATTGTTTGTCCTTGCTTAAAATCTCGCCAAATGTCGTCGACATTGACGAGTTTCGCCGAAATATCGCCAAATTTGGCACCAAAAATTATTTCGTATTTTGTATAACTCTAAAACTTTAACCCATAGATTTTTTAACTTTTGTATTTAGAACTATATTAATATCTAACTGTTTTCCATATCTTTTTTGACAGCAATCGACTGAGGATTTATTTACAGGGTGAGCCAAATGACTTTAAATACATTGAGGTGTATGGATGCATTCAATTCATTGAAAGTCTGTGGTCAATGACTACTTTGGCTATCCCCAAAATCTCGCAGACTATCTCAAGTTTGTCGGCTTTTGGTGAAATATCGCCAAATAAAGTGTCAGAAGGAAATCTTTCAAATTGAACTCAGCTTGGCGATATCGAAATATTTTGCTAGAAATCGCTAAACCTTACTGTTATTGATATTTTATCTCTTTCAAACAAATAAGTTTAGAGTAAGTGCGTCGAAAATATTTTTGATCTAATGGACGTGCAAGGAAGTCATGTGTTGGACACATCAGATTTTTTAAATAGTGAAAAGTGAAGATTTTTTTTATTATTATTTTTCTTATTTTACAATAATAGAACATGGCATTTTTTTAAGGTATTTTTAAAAATTATTATTAGGATTTAAGCATTTTTTTTTTTTTTAACTGTGTCAAATACAATGCTTGAAGAATTGCTTATACATGCAGACTCATGTTTTTTTAAATTAATATTCACTTTATGCATTAATGGTTGTGAAAATAAGTCATAGGAATAGATTAGCAAATGTGAGCAGACAATTTTTTTACTTCCTTGTATGAAGTATAAGGGAGTAATGTGATCGCAAAAATTTTCAGTGGACAGATTTCGACAAAAAAAACCAATTTTGACTACCTCTAAATTTACTTTTAAGAATTTTTGTGATGCATCTCATCATACGCATGTATGTACATTCATATAAATGCATGTACAACCCATTTTGACCGACCGCGAGTCTATTTTGACCAAGATCTTTCCTGACACTAATACGTACCTACATACGTAACTTGCATATCTCAAAAACTATTGGTCATAGAATGTTGAAACTTTATATTTAGGATTGTTTTAACATCTAGCTCTTCACCTCCCTTTTGCTATATGTTTTAGCCAGTTTTTTCAAGTAAATTTACGTAGCAGCTTGTCACAGAGCCTGTAATGTTTAGTGAGTTTAAAAGGAGTTTTCAAATTCTTTTGTCAGTACTTATAAGTAGTTTGTGATATTTTTGCCATGTTATATTTTCGTTAAATAAAAGTTGATTTTTTAACATTGTTGCAATCACTTTCTTCAAATACACTTCAGTCATGACGATCTACAAAAACGAAATAATCTATTTTCTCAAGTATTGACAAGATCTATGACTTAATTTTAGTTCAACATAGAATGTTAGTACTAATAGAGAACAGAGGGTTATGGGCTGTGTTAAAGAAGGTGCCCATGACTGAAGATACATTTGGATGTAATCCTGCAGTGCTGAGGTGGAGGGGTAATTGTGATTGTTTGGAAAAAAAATGTTGAAGAAAGTGAAAATTTCTGAAATTTTTTTAGTTTGAAATTTATCTTTTTAGTTCAACATAGAAGTTTTTCTGAAAGTTTGAAGTTTTTTGAAAAAATGGCTAGTTCACCAGGTATCGCTACTTTTTACCAGACTGAGAAGCTTAATGTGACAAATTTTTCAACATGGTCTGTGGACATGAAATTTTTTACTTCTGGAGAATTGTTATGAAATTGTGTGTGGTAGAGAGAAAAGCCCAGTGATCAAAGAAGGCATTGTCTCAAAAAAGGATGTGGAGCCTGTAACATTTAGTGAGATCAAAAGAAGTTTTCAGTCTTTTGCCAGTACTTATAAAATAAATAGTTAGTGATATTTTTGCTATGTTATATTTTCGTTAAGTAAAAGTTGATGTTTTTAACATTTGTATTGCAATCACTTCTCCAAATATACTTCAGTTGTGATGATCTACAATAACGAAATAACCTGTTTTCTCAATTATTGACAAGATCTATGACTTTTAATTTTAGTTCAACATAGAATGTTAGTACTAATATTAAACAAAAAGCAAATGTTTCAAATTGAACCCAGCTTGTTGATATCTCAAATATATGGCTAGAAATTGCTGGACCTTAGTATTATTGCAGTATTTTATCTCTTTTAGTCAAAAAAAGTTTAGATGAAGTGCTCCGAAAATATTTTTGATTTAATAGACGTGGTAGGAAGTCATGTGGTGTTCACATCAGATTTTTTTGCAAAGCTATACCTTTATACCTAAAGCTTCTGGGTATTGCTGGTAGCATATATATAAAATGTTTAACATCATTTTTCATATTTTTTTCCAGGAGATGTTGCAGTCTCATATACGTTCAAATCCCGTGAGTGCATGTTTTGTTTTTCTTTTTCAATCATTTTTTTATGTGTGTCAGTAAATAGATATATTAATTTTTATTTATTGCTATATATTTATGAAAATATTTAATTCATAAATAAATTAAAAAAAAGTAAGATTGGTATGATTAGAATATTTATAACTTGTATGCTTATTAATATGTACCCTAAATATCTCAAAAAGGAAAGAAGTATAGGCAGCAATTGACTTTTGCACATTCTACTTTCATATAATTAGCTATTTTTCAATAGTTTAAAAGTTCATATTTTTTAAATATTTGATTTAAAAAATTGCTTCCATGCAGATTTCCCTTGCACTAAAGTACAAGAGCAACTACTCACAAAATAATAATAATAATGATAATAATAATTTCAAAAAATCAAAATTCTCAGTTTAGACTTCGAAGTACAGTCAAAAAAAAAAAAAAAGTACTCATAAAATCTGTTGCTGAGTTTGCAGGTAGATAGTTTTCTTTTTTCAACAAGGGCTATGTAATTGTAATAATCAACATTTTGTATGTTTTACAAATTTATTTGTTTATATCTTAAAAGATTGTTTTCAGAAGACAGCATAGTGTTGATGTATGGATTGATGATCAACATCAAAATAATGTTCTGAGTTTTTAAAGTATTCAAGCTAAGGCTTTTAGTTTACATGAATGTTGGAAGACTATATTAGATGAAGGTTCTAAAATTGTGTAGGCTGGTTTAACATATTTGAATGAGATATTCATCACATAATATTAAATTCATTGGAGGATGGGCTGATGCAGATAAAGATGCAGCAAAAGAATTACAGGCAACTCCGGATATAGTGAACTTGGATGTAGTGAACTTCCAGCTATAGTAAACGCATTTCAATTATCCCGGTTCACATACATTAGAAATGTACATAGCATTTTTCGGTAGTGAACCATGACTTTGGTTATAGTGAACTTAAGAATTTCTGGATGGTAGAGGCAATGTTGTTTGATTCCTACAGAGTGTCTCTCCTGTGTTCAAGTATAGAGAAAGATTATCAAAGTTCTGAATACAGGTGACTTGCCAGTGTCTAGGCTAACTTACTTATACCAAACAAGGGGAAAGGAGCTTGAGGGGGTCATAATTTTTTTCATTGTGATGCCCCTTTAAAAGCAGGGTACTTTTGAAAGTGAACCATAAGTTGAAGTTTCACTCTTCACTTTGAATGATTTCATTTTCCAATGCAATATCACTGGTTAAAAGCGACAGCACTTTTTGCCAACTAAATGTAATGTACATTATTTCCATATATGTGATTAATTGCATTTATTTTACTTAACAATTAGTTCTAGTACCATAAATGCGATCCATTATGTTTTATTTACTTAATAAACATTCAGTACTTGTATAAAATTCTATTTTCTAGTTTTGTACTGTATTATTGTTATCAGACATCAGAACATTGGTTTTAGTGAACTTTGGATATAGTGAATGAAATTTGCCAGTCCCCTGAGGTTCACTATAACCAGAGTTGACTGTAATTGTAATATTGCAATTTCTCGCAACACTTTGCAAGTAGAAAAGCATTAAATTTTGCAGAAGTAACCCAGGTTCTAAACTTACCGCCCTTGTGTGTGAATAGTCGAAATAAAGAAGACTAACTGTAGGGATTGAAATCTGTCATTTATTTAACAAAATAAAAATATTAGAATCAAAAGAATAATAATACAACTATCGCAAAGAATAACAAATCAAATTAACATGGTACTGCTCAAATAATGCAGGCTATGGCCTCTTCATACAAAATAAACTCATGTTGTTGACATAATTGATTTCCGAGAAATTAAATCTATCAGTTCATTTAAGAATACACTTAAATTTGGTAAAATATCAAGACCCCTAGGTACCCATGAAGTATTTAATTTATTAAAATATTAAAAGTAAATCATGATCTTAACCAAATCCTAAGCAATAAAATTAGTTGATCATTACCAAAAAAAGATTGACATTTTATAACATAAGTAGTTTACAGAGAATTTGCTTGCAACATTACATCATCAATCCTCCCCCCCTTTTTTTTAATATAAATTTTTTATAACATGATCGACGGTCTTATCAAAGAAAAAAAAATGCTAATACATCTTTGAATGCAACCCACATGAAGAAAGTATGAATTAGATCTATGAAATTAATATCTGCAAAGGGCTCCTCGCTGATTGTCCAGCATTGAATGACTACAGTGGTAAAAGAAAAAGGGGAGGGAAAAAAAGTCAGTGGTATGTTACATAGTCATGCCTCCCATGGCATAAAGGATCATCAGCTAAACGAAAGGAGTACTTGGCACTGGTGAATTTGCTTCAACGATCCACAGGTCTGGTGACCGAAATAGGTAATAATTGTCCCATATGATGTTGTCAGGGCCTCCCTCACAAAGCTAGTAAAAAGGATGTAAATTTCACCTCACCATTTGTAGGAACGACTTCCCTTTAGCTGGCATCCCGCATGGGGTCTCGTTGAAGGTGACAGCAGGATTGTTTTGTACGATCTGCTGACAGCAGGTATAGCCGGATCATAACATCAAAGCACCTAAATGCCTCGAGATCCCACGCCGGGATCGGTGACAGAGGGGAGCACCACTAATTCATGCAGATCAAAGCTGGGTTGATGAATCGATGGCGGTGCATTCAAGACATGTTATAAAGGTACATTACGTTATTGACGTCGATCACATGGCACGCCTTGTGCACGCGCCACTTTGCTACCTTAACGCAGTCAGTTTAGCTTCATCGCCAATTTAGTATGGCCGATCAAAGTGAACCAGTACGAGACTAGCTACCGTGCAGTACCGGGGGAGGGGGTGGTGAAAGAATGTTCTAGAATATTCGAGGGTGCAGTAAAGGCGGGAATTTAAGAAAAAAAATGGCATCTTCCATCGCATGATGCAAGACACACCAAACATGATGCAATTGCTAAAAAACGAGAAAAGCTTAAAAGATGAAGAAAACTTCTGAAATTTTACTTGGGTGAAGCCTGACAACAGGAAATAAAAGTAATAAAATTTTGAAAGGAATGGGATTATGGGAATTTGCGAAAATTAATTAAAACCCCATCAAAACATATCTTTAATGAAAAGGGAGGCATGGTACAGTCATTATATTTTTAACCCCAGATTAACCACAGAACGGTAAATTAATAAGGAAATATTAATTTTAAATACCCTAATGCTTGAAAGTAGCTGGTGAAGAGAAAATTGAACAAAAAAAAAAAAAAAAAAAAAAAAAAAGAGAGAAAACATTACTTAGCTAACACAAAACAATTAATTAACAGCACCCCAAAGTTAAGAAATTACTTAGTATTTAATTAAATTTTATCTGTAAAGAACCAAAATAAAAAAAAATCTTCCTGGGTAATGGTAATACAAACAAACCACAGAGAAGAAAAAAGAAATTTTTAAGTAAAAAGTAACAGTGACAATACAACATAATTTCTTCATTGACCAAAATAAAAAAAATTTCTAACCAAATATTCACTGTAGGCAAAAAGGGTTTGTATTAAAAGAAACGCCTACTCATGTATGTACGTATACGGAAGACTTAAAATCCAAAATCCGCAAGGCTTTAAAATATGCACTGCCTTTTCAATGTAAATGAGGAAATCTGCCATGCCAGCTGTAATTCAGAAAACTGCAGTGTAACCACAAAGTAAAAACTAAATCAGCAGTTCCCACTCGAAAATAAATAAAAATAAAAAAATTATATTTTAGAATTTGTGAGCACTGATGATAACATTGATATCTTTGAGATGACTCACAGTGACATAATTGATATTGAATTACATTCACATGATACAGACTCTGATACAGTAACAACTCCGAGGATGATAAAAATATTGATAAAATAGCATTTAATGAATGTCTCGCTCTGAGGAAGAAATATTTCAGATTTGTATAGCAAAACTGTGTTACAGAACAGAAAATAATGACAGTATCTGTCAAAAAATTATAGTTAATTATCCAAAGTCTTAAAACATTACTTAACACATGTTTATATAAGTTTTACAAAATCTCATAATTTTGTATATTGCATAGATGAGATTCTTCGAACTTTTGTTTGATTTTCAAACTTTTTCAATGTTTAAAAAAAATTTAGTTTTTTCAATTATTCAAAAATTTTCTGAATTTTTTTATTTTTTAATAAAGCAAAATTGTATATAACAAGGATACATTTAATATCAGTAGCAGTTGCAATATTTATTGAACTTGAAATTCATAAGTGTTATTGCTGAAATGTTGTTCTCACATTCTTTCAGACTTTACCTTTTTTGTCAATCTCATCCCTGATATTGTATTATTCTGTATTTTTATATCACGATCTTGATTGTAATATTAGTAATATGATTTGTTTCTTACTGTATTTTATTATTATTTTATGAATGCGGTTGAAGAGAAATACAATAATTTTCCTATTATGACCCAAAATCCACAAAATTCTAAAATCTGCAGAAGTTCTGGAACCAAACTATGCGGATTTTGGGTCTTCTACTGTATATACAAGGCATTCTAAAAATACTGACCTGCACTTTTACGAGCGATACAATACCAATAATAGCAGAAGTATTATGTATTCATGCAGCCATTGTTTTCTTTCATAATTTGTGTGCAGCCCCTGAAATGTGAACATTTGACGTGTTTTTTTCCTTCTCTGTGAGCCATTGACAAAGAGGTTTCAATCAGCATGTATTTATTTAGCACTATCTCCACTTGTAAAAAACACTCAAATTACTGGTGTTAAACAATAAAGTAAATAAAAAACTTTGTAAAAAACACACATAAGATGTTATAGGTAAGAAGATACGTACGTTTCGGCCAAAAATTGGTTTGGCCTTCGTCAGTCCAAGCCCTTCGTCACAAGGAACACAGGGAACTGAAAAGAGATAAACAAGCAAGCATGTTGCCACAAGGGCAAAGAAAAGTCGAACAAAACCACGGAGAGGGGGGGAAAAGGGGGGGAAGGGATAAAAAGGAAAGGAAAGAAGCACAAAAATACAATAATAATAATAATAATAATTAAAAAAATTCTAAACTTCTCAAAAATTTTGGTTTTAAAGTCATTTTTAAACCTGTTAATAAACTTAAATTTTCTTCCCTTAAAGATCCTATTCCTATTGAGAACCGTTGGGGTGTTTATTATATTCCTTGTGGATCTTGTGATTTGGGCTATATTGGTAAGACCAGAAGAGCTCTCAAATTTAGGCTCAAAGAGCATGAGAGATATGTTTCTAAGCACAAACTTTTCAAATCTTCTATTGCCTCACATTGTTGGAATTCCAATCATCGTTTACAGTTTTCTAAGGCTAAGATTTTGTGCACTCCTCAGTCTTTGTCCCATCTTGATTTTTTGGAAGGTTTTTCCATTACCCAGCATTTAGAACGTCTTGTGAATGATGGTTCTTCCGTTCCTTTCGTTCATTCTGCTTGGAAGCTGCTGTTGTAAGGTTCTTTTCACTTTCTTCCTCTACTCCCCCCCTTCCCCTTTTTTCTTTTTCTTTCGTTCCCTTTCCCCCTCTATTCTTTTATTTTGTTTGCCCCCCCCTTTTTTATGTGTGTGTACGTGTGTTATTGCCTTTCCTTTACATTTTTATTTATAAAATAATAATAATAATAATAAAATTATATATATATATATTGTGCTGTCCTGTTCGTGGTTTAAAAAAAAAATGTGTGTTTTTTATGTTATATTTGTTTTTTGTTATTTTGTTTGTTCTGTTTTCTATTATTTCTCTTTTTTGTGAGTGTTTGTATTCGTGTGTTCCTTTTTTTTTATTATTAATATATTTTTTTTGTGCTTCTTTCCTTTCCTTTTTATCCCTTCCCACCCTTTTTTTTTTTTTTTTCCCTCTCCGTGGTTTTGTTCGACTTTTCTTTGTTTATCTTTTTTCAGTTCCCTGTGTTCCTGTGTGCTTGGACTGACGAAGGCCAAAACAATTTTTGGCCGAAACGTACGTATCTTCTTACCTATAACATCTTATGTGTGTTTTTTACAAAGTTTTTTTATTTACACTACTGACGAAGGCCAAAACGTACGTATCTTCTTACCCATAACATCTTATGTGTGTTTTTTACAAAGTTTTTTATTTACACTATCTCCACTTTTTATGGTGATAGGCTGAAATTTTGTGCATCACTTTATTATGTATAGAGCAAATTTTACTATACTTTTTTGTGAGAAATTTATTTCTAATGAAGATTTTAAAAACTCAAATTATTTTTATAAGTTTGAACCACTATGCTGCCAGACCATGTATGGAAATATTTGAAGGGGGGGAGTTTAGTTGTATTTTTTCTGTGCAAAAAGATGAGCTTTGAGAGAGAAAAAGAAAACTTCCAAATAAATAAATAAAAAGATATTCTAAAATAGTTAATAATCTGCAATAAAAACACTTTAAAATGAAGTATATGCGTTATTCTGACAAAGTTCTTAATTAATTGTAATCCATGTAGCTTTCCCCCCCCCCCCCTTCTTTTTTTTTTTTTTTTTTTCAACTATGAATGATTAAGGGAAGTTTCATTTTTTCATCTTTAAAATATTTTTGCGGAACATGCAGCCTGAAATGTTTTTATGTGCTTAATCACCCTCCCCCCCCTCCTTCTTTAAATTGCTTGTCAGTGATGTGTGCCCTCTCTCACACTGCCTTAAAATACATTAGAAACATGTTATTTCAGTTTTATAATGAAATGAATCTTTGTTATGTTTCAGAAAAAGGCCATTAATCATTTCAATAATTGTTTGAAATCAGAACCATCAACCTCAAATTGTGTTTTTGTAAATAATTCCAAACAAGATGGCTTTAATGGCAGTCTACATGTAAGTATATGTGTTATTGTTTTATAAACTTATACATAATTCAATTCTGAGGAGCAAAATACTGGCAGTTTAAAACTGAATTTTTAATTTCTGATCTTTAAAGGTAGTCAAAAGTATTTTGAATGTTTGCTGAATTTGTTCTGAAATTATATTTTAATATCTTAGAAACATGGTACAAATAAAGAATATTAATGAAGATATTCATAACTTCCTGGAATAGAATTATTGTAAAACTATCATTTAGAACAATACCGGTTGATTTTTTTACTTGAAATCTCAAACTGTACGTAGGATGAATAGAAGTTTAGAAATCTAATTGTAGTTTTTTTCGACTGTTTGTCTAATTAAATGTAAGGGAAATTTTAATACAAATACTTAAATGGTAACCTGCAGGCAATTATAGTACTATTCTATTTTTTTTAAAGACTATTATATTTAATAAGTTAAATTTAATGAATAAATTTATACAGTAAAACCTCGCTATAACAATATTCAATTCAATGATAAGTAATAACAATAAAACTAATACAATAAAATTTTGTGCTGACCTAACAAAGCACAAACCTCTATAACAATAAAATTTTGTGGTCTTGCAGAATTTATATACAGTATAATCTCTTTGTTTGCGCATTATGACTAAAGTGATTATAATTATGACTAAAGTGAATGAAATTATATTACAGTACAAAGCCGAAAATCCGGAATGGACGGGACTACGGCGATTCCGGATTCTCGGATTTTCCGGAATATTGGTCATTAAAAAAAAAAAAAAAAAAAGTAGCGGCTACGTCATGGATTACGGGGTCTCGCCGTGAACTATGTATTTTTATAACGTTTTGAAATCGCCGCGATCCGTAGGTTGTACTGTAGAAATTGTTCTATTGAATTCACTTAAAAAAAAAAAGAAAAGAAAAGGGAAAAAAAAAAAAACTACAGGCGCCCTACTAATTGCCGCGTATATATTGCTTGCCCAATAACGTGAACGTAGTCACAACTTAAAATTTAAAAAAATCTTCCAGTATCAAAGGATAAAAAGATATAACAGCAATTTTTATCACCATCCCATGCACTAAAACACTGATTGTGGGTGCGCAGACGTTCCCCCCTTCACCGGAGTGACTGGAGCTGGTTTGTCTGTGACTGGAGCTTTCGCTTTCCAAACAAGTTGTTACATTCTTGTCTTCGTTGCACGTGCTTACTGATATTTTTATTTATGCGTTTTTTTAAACAAGGCTTCCAATGGTATTTACTCTAATGTATGTTTTTACTGCAGACTTGAATGATGTTATAAAGAGTTTAATTAATTTCTTTGCCTCCTTAGAAAGAATAACATTAAATTAAAAATAATATCTCTACCGAATGCTTTACACTAAGAGGAAGTGTCTCCACCCCCCTTTTGGCGTTTCTGTTTAGAAATAACAGTTAAATCTTTGGAATGAAAAGAAGGAAAGTTAGGTCACGAGTCAGATTTTACCCTGAGGTTTTGGATATATATATATACTATACTATATATATATATATTAACGCTATTGTTATGATAACAAACTAGTCTAATGCTTGAGCATCCTGTAGTTTATTTATTTATTTATCTTTTTTTTTTTTTTTTTTTTTTTTTTTTTTTTTTGAGGGAAGGGAAAAAACTGAAATCCAAAAATGTCCGGTTTTTTGGTCTTTCCGGTTTTTAGGCGTCCGGATTTTCGGCGCTCTACTGTACTTAGTTACTCTCTAACCTGTAATATTTTAACAATACATAAAAATTATAACTTCGCTTTCTTTACTTTGGCAACATACTACATCCATTCTGTATACTCCTATAATGCTGACGAAAGTTCTTGCTTTTTGGAAATTTGCATTCAGTACTAATCCATCAACGACGGGTACTTCAGCTGGTATATATATATTTTCTCTATGTCTTAATCCACATTATATTACAGATTGATTCTCATTGTTTAGTTCATGTTAACTTATAATGTTGAAGAATTAGTGTATACGCTTTTCAGTTTTGCTGTGCAGTTTTTACATGTATTGGTATTTTGAATTATTGGATATTTTTATTTCAGAGTAGTAAATATAGTGAAATTCCTCCACTAGTCATGAGACGAAGGAAAATGCTGGAACATTTTAATGACTTGGAACTGAGCTATTTAAATTTTCGTGCTAAAGACCTTGTATTTAATTCAACTGGTAAAGTATCTATTATTTAATACAAGATTTGAAGCTGTATGTGATACTATTTGTTTTGTGTCCTCATGACTTTGTGTAATTAATTTGATAACCAATTTTAAAAATTGCGTAATTGCTTTTCAGTTACAATGGCTTTGTTGCATCATGTTTGAGAATTTCGGTTGTAGGATAGTACACAATTGTGGAGAAATATATTTGCATGTTTTAAAGTATCTCCCTTTTTAGTTTTTTAAAGCATCATTATTGCATAGGTTTTTAAAAACTTACATGAATTTAAAAAATCTGGACTGACTCCACTCAATTTTCTGAACACTTAATCTATACAAAGCAAATAAATAAATTCGATTCAAGTAAATCGAATCTAGTGCTCAGACGCTAATGCATTTAATAATTTCAGTTTATAGGCCGCAATGTATAAGAATACCTTTTTGTAACCCTGTAAAAAACTGCAAGCCCTACACACACCAAAATGTATACAGTTTTTAAGACAGTGACCTATTAGAGATGAGTTCGGGCTCATTTTTTGAAGCCCGATCCCGAGGACTTTTAATCCGAGCCTGCCTGAGCCCGAGCAATAGTATTTAAGTTGGAGCCCGAGGGCGAAATTTCAGCTAAAGATAAATAAAATTCAGTTACTTCATTGATACAATACGCTAACTTTTGCCGTTTGTGCAAATTAAAGACAAATATAGTTGCAAACTCTTAATGCACTTTCTATATAGCCATGTTTATTAAATAATAACAATAAGGTTTCAATTTTTAGTAAAAATTCCGTTGAGTAGTCACATAAGTGTAAAACATTCGTTTGTACTTAGATAAATTAGATACAGAAAAATACAAGTCATAAATCTTATGGTGACATTAAAAAATGTTATATTTAAAACACGTCCACAAAAGAGATTTTGCATAATTAAATTTAAGAAATTTGCATAGAATTGCATAAGAATTTAGTTGATAGGAACAAAATTACTTTTAAAAAATATTTTAAGATATGATGTGAATATATACATTTAACTAAGATAGACCAGTAAATAATGAAGCCAAAATTTTGAATTAACAGCATTTTAATACACATACGCAAATGAAATAGCACAACACACCATTTAGTAAATTATGTGAAAAAGCTAGCTTTTTACCCATCAATTATTTTGTTGCAAGTCCTAGCATCACATCAGTACATTTATTTTTCCGATTAATCGCTTTTTAAAATCCGTTTCAAGGAGTATGCTCAATAAAGGGGATATTTTTCACAAGCCCGAGCCCGAACCCAATCGTGAATTACAGGGCCCGAGCCCGGTTCGGGCTCGAGCTGAGCCCGTGTCATCTCTATGACCTATATGAGTACCTAATTTGAGTGCAGTCAAATGTACCCTTTCAGGAATGTTCATCTGTAGGCCGTAATGTGTTTGAATTTTTTTGTAGCCCTGTACAAAAACTATAAGCCCTACACACACCAAAATTTACACAGGTTGTGTGATGGTGACCTATAATATACCCTCAATTTGAACTTATTTGAATGTTACACACTTTAAATGATTCGCACCGATAAGCTGTAATGTATAAGAATTAATTTTTGCAACCCTGTGAACAAACTATCAGCTGTACACACCCCAAAATCTGTGCAGGTCATGTGCCCATGATTTATACTATACATACCCAATTTTCACTCAATCAAATGCACCATTTAGATGCTAGCATCCTTTCAAGAATTTCCGTCCATAGGCCATAATGTAAAAGAATTATTTTTAGCCGCCTTGTAAAAGTGCTATGCACAGCAAATTTAGTACCATTCGTGAAGTTGTGTTCTGTAATATAGTACCAAATTTGAGCTTAATCGAATGCTCTGCTTAGGAGCTATCATGTTCGCTTACATACACACACAGATATACATACATCTCATAAAAATAGCATAAATGAAATCAGCGAAGACCAAAAAACATGTAAATGCATCAAATTTTCAAGGTCTCAATTTTTTTATGATTACAATACTTTCCATACATGGTACATTTCATACATACATGGCCCCCTCATTCGATAATGGACCCTGGACCTAGGATCAGAGATGGGCACCACTCTTTTTTTCTTCTTTTTAACAGCCTCGTGATACATTAAAATTACATTGTTATTTCTTACTAATACTCTTTTTAGAATGCAATTTAACCTGAAAGTGCAGGGGAAAATTGTGGTAACTATTATACGTTATATCCAAATTAAACTTTATAAAATTATGCTACTTAAAAATGACAAGAGTTAAGTATCATATGAATGTTTTCAGTTTCACATTAAAAAAGCTATAGTTTAGGGTTACTAGTAATGGTTAATTTTGATTTATCTTATTTAAAAAATATTTTCACATGGACAAAATCATAAGGGAAAAAAAACACTTTTGTACAAAACTAGCTGAAATAGCCATTATTCGCACGGAATGGATATTGTTAAACCAAAAAATACAAATGGAAAATAAATAAATAAATAAATATTAAACATATTTTTAGATTTAATCTCCTACAAAAACTGTTTTACAATATTCGTTAGGCATATTCTAATTATACTTGATCTTTGTAAATACTGTTTGGAATGTGCGTCATAATCTGCGAGTGTGCCGTATTTGTCTTTCCTGTTCCATAGAATACTTCTTCGAAATCTATATTACAATCACCTACTAAAACTGTTTTAAATCCTCGCCTGGCATATTCTAACTATACTTCACCTTTATTTACATGAAAATAGACAATAATTTTCCAATTAAATAAACAGTCAATTTTGGCAATTTCTCAACACACATGGAAGGCATTGCTAAGCTGGCTCCGATTTCGGGAAACTTAATTTTTTATCCCAAGTTTGGCAATGAATCACCAAAAAGTGGCAAACCTTGGCGACTTTTCACGTTTAATCTGGCAGCTCTTAAAAAATCATTCGCCCTTTCACCAGGCAGACAAAAATTTTTAATAAGTCTAAAATTAACAATAATCAAGAGCTAAAACACCCTTTTTTGTCAAGTACCTCCTATTAAGTTCAATTTTTGAGGTCAAAAAATCTTGAAAAAGATGCTTATGAATTTGCTTTCCTTACATTTTAATGCAAGATTTTTAAGGTTGTCTTAATTTTTGTTCGAAATATAAAGATAAATATATGAAAACAACATTTTTGGCACTTGCATCAGTTTATACACGAATACTAAAAAATCCTGAAACTGACTCTTAGGTAGTTAAAGTTTTTTATTTGGGAATACCTTATTCCCCCATACACAATATATATTTCGGTTACACACATAACCATCTTCAGTCGTTTCTGGATCTCACACTAATGGCGGCTTCCTCTTTTATCTCTTCCCTCTTCTTCTTGAAAGTTCGATGCATGACGTCATCCCATGATTGGTCGATTGTATGAAGCGTATCGTTGATGCTGCCCTCTGTCGTCATTATTTCTAAGCTCTCGCGAATGTAGGCATATATACTATTTTTAAAGTTGGCTATTTTTTTTAATATTTTTAAAATCAATGGTAATGGGCTCTTTCAAAGCAAGGCGGGCTAGAGCGGTACTTTGTTTCTGGAGGTTAATGTCTTTAAAATGTTCGTTTTTTCGTTCTTTAATTTTCCTTTTTGTGACGCCGATGTAGCAATTTTCTTTATTAGTATCGTTTGACATAAAATTAATTTTATAGATCCCTGCGGTTTCGATGGGGTTGATTGGGTCTTTTTCCGATCTAATGCGCTGAAAGATTGTTTTATTAGGTTTAATTGGAATACGGAAGTTCTTTTTACTGGCGATATTAGAAAGTTTATTGGCTATCCCTCGGCTAAAGGGGATAGCGGTAGTAAAACGTGGTTTATCTTTTTGACGGTTGTCTATAACATTTAATTTACGTTGCCTAGCTTTGAAAACTTTGTCGAAAATTTCTCGAGGGTAGTGGGCGTCTTGACATTGTTTCTTTATGAAAGCAATTTCTTTTTGAAGGAGGTCGTTGTTAGAACACACTTTGAAAGCGCGGTCGATATAGGAACGAGTAGCAGCAATTTTATAGTTGAAAGGGGTTTTAGATTTAAAATTTACTATATTAGTATTACAAGTAGGTTTTCGAAAAATGGTGGTCTCAATGAGATTATTGTTTCTGGTTATGTTCACATCTAAGTAATTGAGGCTATTATTGATTTCTTTTTCGTATGTAAATTTAATGTTCGGGTCTATGGCATTAAGTTGATTGATCAAATTATTTTCTTCATTATTGTGGGTGGTAAGGATAGCGAAGATATCGTCGACATAGCGAAGCCAAAGTTTGATGGTACTATTGTGTGTCTGTTTAATCTGTTCTTCAAGGATTCTCATTTTCCAGTCGGCAATGATTCCGGATATGGGGGAGCCCATGGGGACTCCTTTTATTTGTTGGTAGAAGTGATTATTATATTGAAAATATGAATTATTTAGAATTAGATTTATTGCACTAGTTAGGGTGTTAATTATGTCTATATCTTTAAAACTACTTTGAATTTGTTTGTTAATAATTTGGTTCATTTCTTTAATATCTATTGACGGGTATAGATTTACAACATCGAAACTTACCATAATATCGTCTTCATTAAGTTTATAATCGCGGATGTTTTTAATGAAATCGTCGGTGGAAGTTAGAGGGGGGTATAATTTCTTGCAATATATCCTTCATATATTTTTCAAGAGTGTAGGTGGGGCCTTCGCATTTGCTCACAATTGGGCGAAGGGAGGGGGGATTTTTATGATCTTTAAATTTAGCGAAAATTCGTGGGGCGAAATTAGCGGTATTGTTATAGTTAGGACCTTTCTGATCCGGCCAGGTACCATTTTTTATTAAAGTTTTTAGTTTATTATTGATTTTCGTGGTGGGGTCTTTGGGAAGAGGTAAAGCGTTTAGGCTATTGATGGTTTGTTCCATTTTTTCTTGGTAATCTTTTTTAATCTTTCTAATATCACCAGTAAAAAGAACATCCGTATTCCAATTAAACCTAATAAAACAATTTTTCAGCGCATTAGATCGGAAAAAGACCCAATCAACCCCATCAAAACCGCAGGGATCTATAAAATTAATTTCTTGTCAAACGATACTAATAAAGAAAATTGCTACATCGGCGTTACAAAGAGGAAAATTAAAGAGCGAAAAAACGAACATTTTCAAGACATTAACCTCCAGAAACAAAGTACCGCTCTGGCCCGTTTTGCTTTAGAAGAGCCCATTACCATTGATTTTAAAAATATTTAAAAAAATAGCCAACTTTAAAAATAGTATATATGCCTACATTCGCGAGAGCTTGGAAATAGTGACGACAGATGGCAGCATCAACGATGCGCTTCATACAATCGACCGATCATGGGATGACGTCATTCATCGAAATTTCCAGAAGAAGAGGGAAGAGATAAAAGAGGAAGCCGCCATTAGTGTGAGATCCAGAAACGACTGAAGATGGTTATGTGTGTAACCGAAATATATATCGTGTACGGGGGAATAAGGTATTCCCAAATAAAAAACTTTAACAAATTAATCCTCCGTATTAATTAATGTTTTATATGTTTTTATTATGACTCTTAGGTATTCATGTTCGCTGCATTTGAAAGGAAGAATTTTATGCCTATCTCTTTTTCCTTTCGAGTTACGATGGTAAATTTGAAAACAACGTTTTGGCCACTTTATTCCCATTTTGATGGGAATTTTCAAAATTCTGAAAACGATTTTAAGGCATTTGTGTTTACTCTATTTTTATGAAAGAATTTTAGGCTATCTCTTTTCCCTCTGATATATCAAGGGAAATGTAAAAAAAAAACTTAAAAAAATTTTTTGGTCTCTTACCACCGTTTGGGTACAAATTCTAAAAAACCCTGAAAATGATTTTTAGGTATTTTTGTTAGTTACATTTTAAAGCAAGAATTTCATGGCAATCTCTTTTCCCCTCTGAGATATGAAGATAAACATGAAAAGAACGTTTTAGCCCCTTACCCCCTATTTGGGTAAGAATTCTAAAAATCAATTTTCAGTCTGAAAATAATTTTTAGGTATTTCAGTTGGTCACATTTTAAAGAAAGAAGTTTGCTCCTATCTCTTTTTACTTCTGAGATATAAAAGGAAATGTGAAAAGAACGTAAAAGAATGTTTAGGCCCCTTACCGACGTTCGGGTGCAAATTCTAAAAACCCTGAAATTGATTTTTAGGTATTACCGTTAGTTACATCTTAAAGCAAAAATTTTGCATCATCTCTTTTTCTTCTGAGATACGAAGGAAAATGTGAAAAGAATGTTTTGGCCCCTTAACCCCATTAGGATGAAAATTCTAAAAAATCCTGAAAATGAGTTTTAGGTATTTCTATTAGTTACATTTTAAATTAAGATTTTTTACGGCTATCTCTTTTTCCTTCTGAGATAGGAACATAAATTTGAAAAGAACGTTTTCTACCCCTTATCCTTGTTTAGGTGTGAATTTAAAAAAAAACTGAAATTAATTTTTAGGTATTTCTGTTGGTCATATTTTAAAGCAAGACATTTACCACAATCTCTTTTCTCTGCTGAGATATGAAGGGAAACATGAAAAGAATGTTTTTGGTTGCCATTTCCTTCTGGGTTCTAATTTTTTTAAATCGCTTCTTAAATGATGCCTTGGGCACAAAAGCTATAAGCTCCTAAAATTTCATGTCTGTATCTCCAGTATATTTGGCTGTGCGGTGAGCATCAATCAGTCAGGACATCTTCCTTTATATATAGAGATAACATATTGTGAAACTTTAAAATATTATCACTTTCACTAGCAGGACACAAAAATGATAGAACTAAACTCACATCACAGAACTGACAGGTGGACTGAAGTCCTGAATATCGCACAGGTACTTGGGGCCTGTGAAATGAGCACTACATCCAGCTTTAGGCCAAAAAATTGAGCTTAGACAAATACACCCATATCAGCTTGGCGAATCAGATGTAGCACAAAATTTGAAAGGTGCCATGGGTACAAAAATGTTGTAGTCAGACCTTGGATAGGCTGAAAAAAAATAGCCAAGGCAGGAAGCAGGCCCGATGACAAGATTTTCGGGCTCAAGGCAGGTTTGACACGCCCCCCCCTTCCCCCAAAAACAACAACAAAAAAATTCAATCTTTTCTTTACAAAAAAATTCTTTCAACAGTGTAGAATTAGTAAACTTTTAAATTTACCGTAAGACACACATACAAAACCTTATAAATGATGAAATTTCCATCAAATTACGGCTCCCCATCCCTAAAGCCTAGGCCCAGGAACAATTGTCCCTCCTGTCCCCCCTCTTGGTGGGCCTGGCAGGAAGAAAGGATATAGGTAATACGCATGCAAGTTTGCCAAGTCCCGTAAGGATAATTTTACTAAATGTTTATTATAAACAGTTTATCATAGATATGTTATTTTAAATTTGAAGTTACATTTATCTGTTGAGTGTCCTAAAATTTCATTGAATATAGAAAAAGATATTAAAAATATTTTTTCTAGTTTGTATTAGTTGTAGTAATTAAAAAATGAAACTGCGTAGAACTAGCTGCGTAGGAGGGGGGGGCTTAGGGCAGGGCCCTTGACCCACGTGTCCACCCAACCCCACCCTTGTGGGGATCATGATGCTCAGAAAGTAAAAAGAAAAAATTCTGTATGTGTGGGGAGGGAAATATCAAAATAATCCAAATGGCAATTATTTTTTCTTGACATCGCAAATAATTCCTATCTGTTAATGTTCTTTCATGTATAAAAAAAATGTTTATATATCTTGTCTATTAAAGCCTGCCCTCTCCCCACATAAAAAAAGAAAGAATTGTTTAGATTATGTATCACTTATAGAAAGAATCCATTTTCACCACAATGTCAATAGGGGTCAGTTGAGAAGGAGAACATGAAATTATCTGGTTCTTGTAATTTCCTGTTTTAACACTTGGATGCATTCTACAGTAATCATGAAACATTATACCATGTGGATAGAACAAAACGGACTCGATAGAATTTCAATTAGATCTATTGCAAGAAACAGTCATAAAGATGATGAACATATCTTTTTTAAACAGGATTTATCTTTTTTTTTTTTTTTTTTTTTTTTTTTAAGATTAATGCAAATTATATGAAAAAAACAATATATTGGCATCTGACACACCAATTTTCCAAGTTACATCGGAAGATATATATGTGTATTTCAAATGGAAGATCGAAAACAGAAATAGTCATTTTTATTATATGATATCACTCTGGAAGATGTATGACTTGAATAACATTACTATCATTATATATACATTTAATTTAGTGATTATTTCCTGCGTTGAAATTCATTGAAAAGAATTTTGTTCTTGAAAGCCATTTTTCTTTTTTTAGGTTCAGTTACCATAAATACAGGAGAAAGCAACAGTGGAAAAATACAGTGGAAAATATGCCACAACTAGGCAAAAATAATGTACAGGAACTAGCTGCGTAGGAGGGGGGAAAGGTTTAAAACTGTTCTACTCTGTTGATTTTGTTCAATACTAAAGTTTAATTTGCATTTAAATTATTGTATTGAACAAAATGAAAAATAAATTCATATAAAGCTATGCAACATAATGCAACTGAATGTTTTAAACAATATATTACATTAATCGCTTTAGGACTTCCAAGAAAAAAACTTTTTCCACAATTATTGTTGTTTCAGAAAAATGAGAGCACTTTTTCATTTGATGAAAATTAAGTACTAATGTTATAAAAAAGTTGCTAAATTGAAAAAAAACTCCTTAAGAGTTGTTTAACTCATCTACAATGCCTGCTGCTGTAATAAATTTTAGCTGCTTTCATCTGATATAGCAATTTTAAAAAAACATAAAATGCTTCACAAGATGTATAGTAATTTGTTCATTGTGCAACCGCTTCTTAAAAAATTGACAAGTATTTTTTTAAAGTGAAATGTGAAATTGATGTTAATTCATAATGTAATGTGTTATTAAAACTATTAATACATCCCCCCCTTTTTTTTAAAGGAACTCTGATTGCTTTTATTTATTATCTGCGAGTGCAAACAGAGAATTTTTCATTTAGAAAAGATTATCATATTTTATTGATTCAGCTGTGTTTATTTCATTGCTGCATAATTTTATATTGATATAGCATTTTTGATTCGTGTTTTATTAATTTATTTAGGGACCTCATTTTCAAGAACTGGATTGGATGTCTTTCATGAAAGTTTGTCCAAATTTTCACGATTTACTACTATAAAGCCATTATCTACATTAAATTATGTTAATGAGCATTTCAATGCATCTAATATTGTATCTAGGTAAGAGAGGTGAAAAACTAATTTTAGTTTGCATTTTACTGTTCCTTCTGATTATTGACTGCAATTTATTATTAATTCATTTGTTTCAGTATTGAATTTGACAAAGATAATGAATTTTTTGCCATTGCTGGAGTAACTAAGAAAATTAAGGTGTGTATAAATTGTTTATCTAATATATAAATGTGAGAATTCGTTTATTTATCTGCTAGACTTTTTGACTGATTTGGCTTGAAATATTGCTAAGATATGTTAAACAATATAAAGAAGGCTACAAGCAATATGAAAATCTACTCATTCCCCAATTTTTACTGATTTTTTGCACTATTCAACTCTTGAAACCTCCTTTAATATTTGATAGAGTGGAGAAGTTAATAGTATTAGTGTATCAATTTGACATTGAATTTAATGCAATTTTAATCTCTAGTGCAAAAGTTACTTCATAACAGGGCCGTAGCTAGACTGTTTTTCTAGGGGCATCTCAAAATTTCCCGAGGGGGGGCTGTCAAATTTACGCACATGCACACACACATGTGGGTGGGTGTATGTGTATGCATCATTAAAAAATAAATATTCCTTTATTTTTATTGTACTAGCACTCAAGGGCGGATTAAAGGGGGGCAGAGAGGGCGACTGCCCCGCCTCCCGAGAAAAAGAAATTAATGTAAAAGATCCTATTTTACTTCTATAAAATGGATGTATACGTCAATCTTCTAACTTATGACCTCCCCTCCCCCCCTTTTAATTATATAGTGTATGCTATTTACACATAATTATTCATGATTTTTAATGTTAAGCACAAGAACACCTTTATGTTACGATACAAAATTTTTCCTGAAAGTTTCATAACTAGCAGAGGCTTATCGCTTATTATTGTGTCTAATACAGCTTTTGAAGAGACATCCTTAAAATTTTAAAGTGTCTGACATAGTAGTGGTATTTATGTACCAAAACAACATAATTTTTCGAACTACTGTCTTAATAAGATAGAATTTAAAAATCTGCTTGTTCAGGTAGTAGCATTTCGATAATTTAATGCTCATAAAACTTTGTTAATATTGTTACAAATGTGATTTTAACCACATTAATTTTTAAATCCATACAATACACTTGACCTGAAAGTTATTCTGGTACATATATTTCACACAACGTGTATGAAATTATCGCTTGAAGATGATGTATTCTTCAAAATAATATCTAAAGAAAAGCTCCATATCCGCGGATGTTACTACAAATTATTTGTTTTCAGATCCGCAATCGCGGATTTAACTTTTTAACGATCCGGCATACCTCTAGTACATATTTAGTTTGGTTAAACTTCTTTTTCTTTTTTTTTTTACATTTACAAATACATTGCTCCTTATTTACTCAATTTAAAAAGGTTATATTTAATCAAAAATTTTATACAACAGCCACGCACAACTGGTGAGCGCAGAGTATTTGTGCAATGGGAGGGGAGGAGGGGGGGGGGGCAAAAAACGGGCAAAGAGCAAGTGATAATGCATTTTTAAAAAATCATCTTATTTATTTATTTATTTAATTTTAATTTTTTGCTCCGAAACTATCTCTTTTTGCTTAATTCAAACACTATTTGCTATTCAAACTTTATCGATAACATTATTTTGTAGAAAAGGTGGCTAAATGTGCATTGTTGAAAAATGAAAAATTGTATGTTTGCTGAGGGGAGTGCCATTGTAAGTTATCCTCTGTTGCGGGGGAGGGGGGGGGTAGGACACAGTGTTAAAAGGTTGGGAACGCATGCTATTATACAGCATGCATCATGTAGCTTCTTTCCTTTGTTACATTTTATAAATTTTCACGACATAAAAAAAGTTGTAAAGGGTTCATAAGTTTCTCATTTTTCTTTATTTAACCTTACACTCAATACATATGTGTGGTAGTGTCATTATACTTGAACACAAGCATTTTTTAAACCATAGTCTTAAATTGAAAAATAAAACTCGTTTTGGGTATGTACCCAGGCAGTGGCATAGTCAGAAATTTTTCATGGGAGGGGGGGGGGGGGGGTTTAGGACTACTGCAACTCACGTATATGTTTACGTGTGTGTCATAATGGTGTAAAGAATATACATTTTTTATGGCTGATAATTCCTCATGCGGGGGTGTGACCCCCCTACGCCCCCTTTGGATATGCCCCTGTACTCAGGTATTTACTTTTAAAAATAAATATACTGGGGTATTTTACATCACTCCATATAACGTCGAAAAAAGAAATGGACCTTAAGAAATGAAGAGGGGGGGGGGGAAGAGAAGGAAATAAATTTAAATTGAAGACAGAGAATGTTTTTTAAAAAGTGTTTCCGTATGCATCAATTTTAAAACATTTTCTATTAAAATCTTGTTTGCTAACCAGTGGCTGAGTGGATAAGACCATGAACACAAAAGGGAAAGGAGGCTGAAGTTCACAGGTCCAGTGTATAGACCTCTCGCTGCCAGACCAGTGGCCTTGCGCATAGCACTCTCAACTGGGAGATGGAAAGTGCTTCGTTCAAACCTAAGTCGTATCCGTCGATCTAGTCGTTTGGAGTTTTCCGTGGTTTCTCCGAAACTTCACTTAAATACGGGTTATGTCATCTTAAAAAGACCTACATGGAGGATATCCCTTGTAGAGTAGGATAGGCCTTGATCACTCGTGTAGATACTCAGCATTATCCTACAAATCAGATCTCTTGCACAGCTGTCGATTTAGAGTTTTGGGCGGTTTTCTTCAGATGAAAAGTGAAACTGTGTTAGAACCTCCAAAAAACTCCTCTGCCAAATGCTTCCTTCAGCTCTGCCCTTAGGCAAATACCTCTTGTTGTTTGACAGCTCGCGTCACTGAATGTGTCGCTTAGAGCTACATATACGTCCTTCCCGTAATTTCCCGTCACAATTTGGAATCTCATCAGAAGGTGGGGGACTTCTGAATATTGGCACCCCTCGGAAACTGCTAGCGACCGCCGAGAGGACTTTCGGAACCACGGATTTAGCGTGCACGTACACGGTGGTCTTTTAGTGGTACTCCGGTATCGAACCTATAACCTTCCGGTTACGAGTCCAACGCCTTAACCACTGGGCTACCACGGCCCGGCAAATACCTCTTGTGTAGCTTTGCCCTGATACCGAAATTTTCTGAGAAAGCAGAGGGCGAAGAAAAGAAAATTCCTACGAAGGCGCTTTGTGAAATGGCCTTAGAAAGCAACAAAATTCATGCCTTTAGAGGCACGAATTTTAGAGATGGCCAATTTTTTTTTGGTGGGGGGGAGGGGGGGGCTCGCTTTTCTATAGATTGCAGTTTACCGGGTGTTGGGGGATGAGAGCGATCACTAACTTTAAAGACTTCGACTATGTATCATGCCAGATTTTAAAGAAATAGTATCCGCGACTGCTTCGCAGGAAGTTCACGGCATACTAAAATTTGACACTGGATCGCCCGTTACCCTCTTTCTGAGAAGTTGGTTTTCCCGCATCGTGTTTATGGGCGCAATAAAATCACCAAAGAAAGTTCGCGATATTTCTGTTGAACTGAAAAAGCGTTTTGAGATACCCATTTGGGTTTAAGTGAAAAAAAGTTCTATCACCATAATTTTTAATTTAATTTAGCAGAGTCATAATAACTTGCAGTGGTAGCGTTTGCTGTTCTTTCGCGGATACCTATAAGTTTCAAATTTGTTATGCTGAAAAAAATTGCTTTAGACTTCAAATAACCAGACCTTTAAATTTATAACAAACATTAATTTTTATTTAACAATTAACAACAAAAAAAAAACAATAACAGATATAAAATGACTAGGTAAGTAAATTGATGTAATTAAAGAAATCATTTATCTTACTAATTTTTCATTCAAAAACAAAAAGGAGATCATGGCAGCAGCACATTCTGCAAATTAAGTTGAATAGGAGGTTGACACTTTGATTTGTAGGATGCCGGGGGATATTGAAAAAAATATGCAATTATTTTGAATCCACATCCTTATAATTGATTACTTTATAACTGCTTGAAATACTGTACAAGATCATTCAACTTCATTGAAATATTGCTAAAATAAACTTTCCTTAAAGATCAAAAGCTGCTAAAAATAAAAGTAATGCCCTTCCTGGGCAGAGGTAGCCTTCTTGGCTCACTGTATTACACCTGCATAGTGCTACACTAAAAACGAAACTCGAAACTGAAGCTGGCACGTAAGACCGCTACTTTTAAATGATTCTGCCGCGGACTGATACGAGGTAACGCCCACTCCGGTCGAGTGGTGAAGCGACGGTAAGCAGTAGCCAATCAGATTGCTCTATGACGTCACTCCAGCGTACGTGTGCCTGCCGGCTCCGATCATGAAGCAACAACATGGCGGATTCGCCGACGTTTGATTGTGCTAGAGGAATAATTGTTTACCTCAAAATGCTTACGTGCTAAGTTTAAATAAAGCAGTACTTGTGATTTTAAAGCATTTAAGAGGTGTTTGGAACTAAGGAAGGTGGAAAAGAATTAAGTTTATACTGCACAGGTATTTGAATGGTAATTACTATAGAATTAAGTTGAATAAAGTTGAACACTTAGCATTTGAAAATTCTGGGCCAACAAAGCCCCCCCCCCTCTTTTTCACCTAACTGTATGTACAGAGAAAAAGAATCCTTTTAAAACAGGAAAACCTCCGGCATCCGTTATACAGACTGCAATGTTCAAAGAAAGTAATAAAATTTCTCAAAGTCCTTTAGTATATTAAGTGAACTTGAAAGTCACAAAAATCATCAATAAAAGGTTTTTCACACAGTATACCCTACAATAAATGCAAATATACGTACAGAATAAGTTGCAACACGACTGCACATTATATACAAAACACTTAAACATTCACTATAACACTTAAGAACACACATACGGGCCCCCGATTCACGCAACTTTCACACTTTGCACTTACACATAGTACAGTTAAATGCATAAATCTTCAGAGTATAAACACTTTTGCAAACAAGAGAATATTAAAAATGATTATATTCAAATAACTACTATGCAAAACGCATAAACACTTTTACCATTATAATGAATAAACATTATGCTGAAACAGTTTTAAAAGCTACCCTGTAATTTCAAATAAACACAGTGCAAAAACAATTAAAAAAAACACCTTGCTAACAGTAATTGAATAAACACAATGCAAAAACACTTAGAAAGTGACACTATGCAAGTTACAAAAAAATAGAGCTCAAAATTAATTTGAGTACTAACCCCACCTATTTCTTTTAAACAGGGACATTTTTCATTTTAATTTTTGTTAAAGACGTTTGCAATGAACCTTTGTAAGTCATTTTTGGTTAATGGTTTTGTGGAAACGTCTGATAAGTTAAATTTACTGCCCACAAAACGTATGTGAAATTTTTGTGTGTTGTACAGGTCTCAAATAAAAAATAATTTTACGTCTATGTGTTTCGATCTGTAATTTTCAATGGGCGATTTTATGAAATCTATTGCGGCCTGATTATCAGCATATAAAATTGGTATAGGTTGCTCACCTTTAATAACTCCCCTATTATAACACTCACTTAAGATGCCGTCAAAACAAACTATTTTTTTCATCTCCTCTGTCATTGACACGAACTCTGCTTCCATAGTTGACAAACTCACACTCTTTTCTTTAAATGTTCGCCAACCTATGGGGGACCTTCCTAATAAAACTAACTGGCCTCCGAGAGATGTTCGGTCATCCCGATTAGCGGCAAAATCAGCATCAGAGTAAACAACAAGCTGGGGGTGTTCACATAATAATTCTAATTTATAGTGAGCTGTATGCATTGTATGCCCTAAAAGTCTCAACAGTCCGTTCCAATGTGACATGCCAGGGTTCGACTGGAATTGACTAAATATATTTACCGCGTATGCGATATCAGGTCTAGTTCTATTAGAAATAAATGATAGGCAACCTAAAATACTTCGGTAAGGCAATTTAGACATCTCACTGATTTCCTCTTGTGTAGTTGGGCAGAATTTCTTTTGAGTAAACTGCTATTGGGCAGAGCCTTATTATCTCATGGGCAGATCGGGACTTTGCCCAGGGCCCCCGGCTCGAGAAGGCCCCCAATTTCAAATATTGTTCTGAAATATATCAAAATTTTATGAAAAATAAAACAAATTTCATAGAATGGGGGCCCCCAAAATCATCAATGCCCGGGGCCCCCGTTAGTCATAATCAGGTTCTGCTATTGGGAGAGATGATATGGGTATTTTAAAATGGCTAAATCGCTCATTTACTTCCTCAATCTAGGAGCGTTGGTGTAGCCAGACTTTACCACCATTTTCTTCAAATTCGACACCTAATAGTGTAAGAGTTCTTCCCAAGACTTTAATATCAAAATGGCCTTTCAGTTTATCCAAAGCACTGTTTATTACATTTTGATTTTTACCAAAAATAACGAAGTCATCTACATACAAAATTAAAATTAAATAATCTTTAAAAATATATGCACAATTCCCCCATTCGAATTTATTGAAGCCCATTTCTAGTAAAGTATTGTGGTGTAGTTCCAATTTGGAACACCACAATTAAATTTCACAGTTAAAAAAAAACCAGAAATGCATTGTGTTTTGAATGAATAAAGTAACCCAGGATTTTGCTTATCGCCCTTGTGTATGTGTTGACAAAGCAAAGAGAGCTAAAAGATGGGATTGAAACACATTTTATTTAACCAATTAACACATTAGACCAAGATAAAATATTTAAACATAATATGCAGCAAAATGAACTCTTTAACAATTAAAAGCAAGACTCAGCAGCAATTAACAATGAACCGTGAAATAAAAGGTGAAATTTACATTCATATCTAGGACACAACTCACAGCTTAATTTAAATCAATTACAAAAGATTTAGATCAAATTAACACCTACTCCAGTGCTGCATAAAAGATCAGGTATCACTCATATATTTTGGTAATTAAAAAAAAAATTTAAACCCCTGGGTACCCATGGATGCAAACCAAAAATTTAAATATAGAAGAAAATCATGTTTTGCTTGAAATCACAATTTATAAAAATTTAGCTTAGATGCTGCCATTGTAAAGGAATTATCACTCTAAAGTATGGTACATTTCAACAAACTTACACTCAATCCCAATTTTATAATTTTACAGAATGACCGATGGTCAAAACAAAATTAAACAAAAAATAGGCATTAAACAAAAAATTACAAAATTACACCTTAACAAAAGTAGAGAAAAAAAAAGGGGGGGGGGCGATGATGTGGACAGTCCTCGTGCTGGGAAGCCATGAGAAGCAGCGAACCATAGGGTACCTTGTACAAGATCTTGAAGGAAAAGGAAGAATCAAGGCCCGGAGACACAGGGGCTTGGCCCACACCGCAGTCATCCGCCTAAAGGCACCAGCCACAGATGCGCATATATCAAAAAAAGGATAATCATGGAAACATCTCACCGTAACACGGGCGCAGGCGACTTGGCAATCGAGGGCAGGAGCTTCAGTGGTTGTGAGCACGGCGGGCCATGTGCTAATCGGCGACACCGTCGGCGGGGGCTGGAACGTGCGTCGGCCTAGCAGGTCATCACAATCGCGCTGCACACATCTGAGCCCGGATCATTCAGAGGCAGTAAAAAAAAACTTCATCACAGCTGTGACGCAAATGCGAGGGTCTGCTGCATCATCGCGGGTAAATCTCCAAAAAAGCACTTTATGTCATCCTCGCGTGGGAGTCACAAGTCAAGCCTAGGCTGGGCTGAACTTGAAGTCTCGAGCTCGCAAGAGCTAAGCAAAAAAACACCACCTTCTTGTCTGGATGTCCAAGCGTAACTGCTGAAAAATCGCACGCTTGCCTCTCATCCTCTCTCCGGAACCGCTACCCTCAGCCAATCCGAGCCGAGAGTGCACCTCAAGTCATTCCGGGATAGTCCGACCTCGAAGGGGGAAGAATGTTCTAGAACAATTTCGGAGGAAAAGCGTGGGAAAGATTAGTGTCATCTCCGAGATCTGATGCAACCGGCATGGAATATGATGCAATAGCGTGAAATCGCAGGCAAAACTTAAAAGATGAAAATTTATTGAAAATTTACAGGGAGATGCCTAACAGGAGAAATAAAGTAATAAAATAAAGGAAAAGCGGGATTACGGAAAGTTACGAAAATTAATTTAAAATAAAAAATCCCATCAAAACAACTTTAATGAAAAGAGAGGTATGAAGTATAGCCACTATATTTTAAAGTGCTGATTACCCACAGAACGGCAATTAAAAGGTAAACATACATTTTAAACACCCTGAAGGCGAAAAACGGCCGGTGAAGAGAAAATTTAATCACAAAAAAAGTAAACAAAAGAGAAAACTTTACACTGCCAAAACACAATAAATAATTAACAGCCCCCCAAAAATAAGAAATTACATAGTGGTTATTTAAAATTTTAACTAGAAAGATCTTAAATTACTAAAATGTCCTGGGTAGAGGTAAATTAAATTAATCATTAACCAAAGAAAAGTGACAATATAGTGACAACACCACAGTATTATGTACCTCGAAAACCACTGCCGACCACTTTGCTTCAAGCCATAGATAGCTCGGTCTAAACGGCAGTATTTTTCAATTTGGTCCTGCACCTCAAAACCAGGAGGTTGCGACATATAAATTTCTTCATTTAAGGGGGCGTACAAATACGCGCCTTTCACGTCGCACTGCAGGTGAGACCAACCACAAAAGGAGACAAGGAAAGCGAAAAAGAATCTTATTAAGCTGAAGTTAACCACAGGGCTAAAGGTCTCATCGTATGAGATGCCTTTTTCTTGTTTATATCCCTGGGCAACCAACCTTGCTTTGAATCTTACGACTTTACCAGTCTCGTCTCGCTTTAGGGTAAAAACCCATCTACAACCTACAGGCGTGACATTATTTGGCAGGTCTTCTAAATGCCATACCCCCTGATCTTTCATTATGTCAATTTCCTCCCTCATGGCTTTAAGCCACTCTTCTTTATACTCTGACTTGACTGCCTGTTTAAATGTCCTTGGGACAACTACACGATCTAGTCAGCTTGAGATGCTCATACTGGTGGAGGGTTCACTGTTATTCACTATTGGGGAAATTGCATTTTCTGTTATAACCCCTTCCTCTTTATTTGAGCCTGAAAAATAAAAAAGTTCGGGTTTAAAAGAAATGTTATTTTTGGTGCAATACCTAGCAACATCATTCAGTGACCATAGCCTTTGTCCTTTGCCCTCTTCAAAGTAATAAATGTCGGTGCGTGACCCATCCCTTCTGTGAACCGCCTTCCTTTCCCAACTTACAACTCTAGGGTCAGGCACAGAGTAGGGAACAACGTCATCAGAAACAGGATCCTCATCAGACACACCCGGAGTAATGGGGTAACCTAACTCCTCACCATTACTACTTGTTTGATGGTGAGAATCAACCGAATCCGTTTCAGACGTGTTATCAGGGCCCAGCACCGCTCCACTTAGTGTATCCTTATACACCAGATCTTCCCGGAACGAGAAGTCTTTGTCTTATATTAGATTTCCTATTATTTTGTACATTTGAAAAAGGAAATATGGCAAACTAGAGCTGCAGCAAACTGTATGTATACGTTGCTGAGTAACAGGTATTCCCTCTAACTTACACAGCCAATCAGAGCCTCTGTTGGTTGCTAGTAGGGAGAAATGCGGATCGTTCCTCCCACTGTTTCCTTCTCGCGGTAATGTCAGTGCATTCCTATCTCTCTTAACAACTACTGTTTGCACTCGCAGTCTGTACTCACTAGATTATGTTCTAGAAGTATGTTTGGCAGCAGTGGCAGTGCGTTAGTGTTAGCCTATGTTGTTGAATGTACGCACGTGTCACAAATATACTTTTCCATGCGGTGTGTGTAATAATGGCAAAATTATGTTTGATGTGTATCTAATTACTATTTAAAAAAAAAAAAAAAATGCCGAGTCGTGCTACTTAATTTCGTAAAGATTGGTTATTTAACACGGATAAAAATGGAACTATGATTATTAAATGGTGTACCAAAGGAAAAGATGATTATTCTGCTTATTGTACATTTTGTAATGCAACTGTGAATGTTGATAACGGTGGAAAGGCTTAGTTGCTCCAGCATTCAAATACTTCAAAACATAAAGCAGTAGATGCTGCACGCAAGGATTCGTCTCAATCTCGATTTGTCAACACTGTGGGAAGTTATAACGTCATCCAGCTGAATATGAAAGAAATGGTTGAATCAGCCCAAAAGCACCCATTTACAGTTCAGGAAGACAAAGTTTATAAAGCAGAAATTTTGTGGATTCTTCATGCTGCAATGAATAATTATTCATTTTCGTCGTGCGATTCCATAAAACCGTTGTTTACTGCAGTGTTTTCAGATTCTGCACTGCATATATTGAGTTTATATTTGTCAATGAAAATAAGTTTTCGTCTGCAACAGTATATATTTGCATTGGAAAACTTTAAATTCATTACTGAGTTTTTTATGTAACATGAATTTAAACTTTTAATATGAGTTTGAGTTTAGCGGAAATTTGAAATTGTGTTAAAATTTATCAACGCATGAAATAAATGTAAATACTGTTTGTTTGAGTGTAATCATCTTTATAAATTAACAGTTTTTGAAAATTGCCTTCTCTTCAATGGCTACACTAGCAGTTACTGAGTAAGGTGTTGTGCCATGTACCTGAAACAACGGCATTATCCCACTTTCTGAGGGAAGTGTCCCCTCCTAAAGATTTAACTTCGTGCTCAGATGTTCCCAGCAAAATGAAATCGTTTGAATGCGAAAACTTTCTGCACATTCCCAGAAGAGCATGAAGTTCGATTTGGGTCTAAAATAAAAATTGAATATGAAGTATTTATTTTAGGTGGACGGAGATTAAATACATTGAGTGTAGACATGCTTTTGTCAAATGCTGTTTCTAGCAACCATTGTAATTGCCTCCACAACGGGCTTTGACTTCTAGTTTTAGAGATATTCTACTATTTGAAATGAAAAAAATTGAATGTATTAAGAATTACAAATAAAGCTTTCAATCGAAAATAATGTCAATATTGTTAATAATTCTTCTAGAGGAGCACTCAAAATAATTCAAATACAATACGGTCAATTTCTGTTTAGAGACAGGCATCCATTTAAAGCATAAAACACTATTCTACAATTGAGGTGATGGAGGCATGGGGAGGAGGTTGCATTGACGAAAATCCATTAACGCATTGAAACCCAAAAGGGATTCTAACGTATTAACGGATTTACATGGAACAAAATTGCAAACTTTGATTTTATAGCTCATGGAAAATTAATTTTTGACTAATAACCCTTAAAAGAATAAATTTCTTGCTCTCCATGTTCAATTGACACCGTTATGTTGTATAAGAGAAATATTTATATTTTTAACATACCAAAAAGTTTGATATGTGTTAATGATTTTGGTTTGTTCTCCTTCCGTCCAGTGTTCTAACTGCCTTAAAATATGCATCGATTTGTGTGAAATTTATGTTTTTTCCATGTACAGAATCATGTACCCTATTGAAAACGGTATAAGTAGCATTTATAGTTCTTTAACAGAAGAGAAAAAAAAAAAAATCCAATGCATTGCACTCTATGGTCAGTCATTCTTGAAAATGTGCTTTAGAGATATCCGGTTTTTTGAAAGAAAGCAAAATTGGAATACATATTATTAAGGTTCTCAAAATAATGTTCTCCATTAAAAATAGTGTCTGTATTATTAATAGTTCATTTACTGGAACACTCAAAAGAATTCCAATATATTACAATCTGTGGCATTTGAGAGACGCTAATACATTTCTAGCACGAGACAGTGAGTATTAAATTCTTATATTCTTCAGTTAAATGATGGAAAAAGTTTTTAAAGGTCTTTTACAGAATCTCATAAAGCTACATCTATTCTGATAATACAACATTATTTTATTTCCGAAATCTGACAAGATTTAAGAAAAATACATCGCCAAATTTGGTGCAAAGCGTTGTGTTGGAAAGTGTTTTATAATCAATGCATTTGGCATGATTTATCTTTCTTTTTTAGTTTAGATTAACTATTGAATAACGCAAATGGTACATTATCGTTTAGCAGTTTTGCAGATTTTGCTCCAGTCAAATCAATTCTAATTATGTGTGTTCAAAAAATTTCTACTTTCTCCCATATAAAGTTTGAATGCTTAACTAGTTAATTAAGAAATTTTGCTTACAATATTCTAATTTTTGTGGCTATCCTTTTCTATATTTACCGGATAATATAAAAATGTAGGTGTAGTTATAATTAAAAGTCAAAATAGCAAAACAGATTATGTACAGTAATAAAGATATCTCAAAGTACTGTCTCAGTATCAAGTATTAAAAAGAGTAGATAATGGTAAGACAGAAATCAAAAAATACACATGCAATCAGTTGAGTGAAGGAACTAGTGTCTTTACAGATAGCATACTGTTTTGAAAAATATGTTGTATTTAAGTGCAATTTGGGTTTATAAAATGCAGATTTCTTTTTTGTTTCATAATTATAATTTTATGAGTTTTGTGTTGAAATGGGTAATTCAATGTGTGTGTGTCATGAAACATCCCTTTCTTTCTTTTCATTTACTTATAAGAGTATTTTATATACATTTTATCCCCCCTCATAGGTGTTTGATTATGGTAATGTGATTAGAGATGCTGTTGAGATTCATTATCCAGTGAATGAAATGCTGTGTAACTCTAAAATTAGGTATTTTTTTTTTTTTTTTTTATAATTTATACTTTTGTAAAATTGAAGCAAAAGAAATTCATTATTTGCTGTAAGATGTTTGTTAAATCGAACTCTGTTAATTTTGTTAATGAATCCAGAAGTACCCAAATACTTGTATTTGAAATAATGTTAAGAATATTTCATTAATTCAATCAAAAGTTTTATTACTTTGGTTCATTCAAACTAAGTTTTAACTTCCCTTTCCCAGTTCCACATTTAGTTGAATCTATATAAATAAAATTAGACTTTTGTCTGTACATTTCTTGCAATTCAAAAATTTTGCAATTTCTATCCGTTTCAAGCACATGGGAATCCGGTGCGACCCTCAAAAAAAAGTTTGTCATTCTGCCCGTGACGCTTTTTTTGTTCAAGCATCATGTAAAAATGACTGAAGCGAATAATATGAAATTGGGTGTCATGATAGGTGGTCATTAAACTTAAAACATAGGCATCAAATTTTTAAAAAATCTTGATTGGATTTTAAGATTTTGCGAAAATCCTTTCAAGCTGCGTAAATTTGTGTTCAAGCATTACATATAAACGATTGAAGCAGTTGAAATGAAATTTGGTATTATGATTGGTGGTCACTCAACTTAAAACATAGGTGCCGATTTAAAAAAAAATCTTGATTAGATTTTGAGATTTTGCAAAAATCATTTTAAACTGCATAAATTCGTGTTCGAGCATCACGTAAAAGTGACTGAAGCGATTGAAATGAAATTTGGTATCATGATAGGTGGTCACTCAACTTAAAACACAATCTGGATTAAATTTTGAGATTTTGCAAAAATCGTTTTAAACTGCATAAATTCGTGTTCGAGCATCACGTAAAAACGACTGAAGCGATTGAAATGAAATTTGGTATCATGATAGGTGGTCACTCAACTTAAAACATAGGCGTCGAATTTTTAAAAAAATCTTAATTAGATTTTGAGATTTTGGGAAAATCCTTTTAAACTGCATAAATTTGGTGATATGATAGGTAGTTGCTAATCTTAATTTATAGGTGTTGAATTTTTAAAATATTTTGATTACATTTTGAGATTTTGTGAAAATTGTTTAAAATGCTGAAATTTTGTTCCAGCATCACGAAATAAAGACTGCAGGGAATGAAACGAAATTTGGTGACATGATAGGTTGTCACTCAACTTAAATTCTAGGCTTCCAATTTTTAAAAAATATTGATTAGATTTTGAGATTTTGCGAAAATTATTTCAATATGCATAAATATTCGTTCGCGCATCACATAATTACGACTAAAGCGTATGAAATGATATTACTTAGTTACTGTCTAACCTGTAATATTTTAACAATACATAAAAATTATAAGGTGAAAATGTGCTTTAGCCCACCGCTTGGCGATTGTCAACAAACTGGCGAGTTGGCGCTTTTCTGTAGAATGTCTCTGGTATTGCAACGCGCTTCTGCTGTGTTCGTGTCATAATCTCTGGGTTCCGTTATTTTTGTTTTTCTCGTTTGCCAATGTCCGTGTGACGCAAAAGGCTGCGAGATTCAGCCATAGGGCAGTTTCAGATTACGTCACAATTCTATCCTGGTGGAATAATATGAGGTTTCTATTGGTTCATTCAAGTTCCTGGTGGACAGACGTCACTTCAAAAACGAGTTTCTATTGGTGAGTACAGTTCCGGTCACGTGGTTGAAACTGCTCTATAGAGGAAGCGCGCTTGATTTTGACGGTCATTTTCCCAAGATGTACCGTACATACGTGAACAAATGTTGATTTAGGAAAACCAAATATTTCTAAAAATGGAAGCATTTAAAGTAAAAATTACAAACTATTAAAAACAAAAGAGGAAGTGCCCGTCGAAAATTTGCTAACGCGAGACCCCAAAAAAATATCAGTGGGACCGGCCATCGCTTCAGGGGGCCCACTCTACAATATGCTAATGCTGGCAATTGCGAGACCCCAAAAAACATCAATGGGTCCGGCCAGGGCCATCGCTAAGCAACGGGCCTGCTTATGTGTTGCCATCGCTAAAAATGAGTTTATCATTGAGGCCTGTTTACCCCAGTCACAGTATTCTATTTTATTATTCTAAGTATTATAAATGTTATATTATTTTATTATTTTAAAACAATTTTTTTATACGATTGTCGTACTAAAGAACTTTAGATGTAGGTAATCGTTTTGTAAATCTTGCGCCATTTTCTTTCATGAAAATTTATCCTAAAATTCGAGCAATTTGCTCTGAATGTAAAAGTAAGTGAACGCTTATAATGTATTTAGAAATTCTAAAAATATGTATGTAAATCATGTTTAGTGAATAATTACTCATGTGTTATTTATAAATAAATTATTTTAATAAGAAATGGTATTACTTGAGTAGTTTTTATTCTTGTAAATAAGCATGGCGCTCTGATACTATTTAGACAATTTAATTTTGCCAGTAGAAAATGTTATTTATCAGTTATATATGCCTTGATTATGTGATTAAGACTTACATCTGGTACAGTGCAGAAATACAGTGAATTATAAATTATTGATTTTTGCCCGTTTATACAGAAACTTCAAATGTAGTTAATATTTTGTACAAGCGTTCATTATGCTTGCTCAATTCCAAAGTTCGATTGAGAAAGCGACAAAAGAATAACATCTACTATATGAAATGCCTTTATTAAAGAATAATTAATTCAGGGATCGTGCTATAGAGCGTATTTTATCAATTTTCTCCAATATACAGGATATCCCGAAAACACTGAAATGAGCTTTAATACATCATTTGCTAAAGATTAATGTTGAATTGTTTAAAATAACGTAGGAAATACGACTACGTTCATGAAATATTCATTCTAAAAATGTCTTTCTCATTTGTGTATTTAGTTATTTTCAAGTATATTAAATATCCACTTGTGAAACTAAAATAAGCAATCGTGAATCATGAGAGTTTTTCCTTCAAATTACCTTCTACTTTGAATTACCTACTACAAACCTCCTACTTTGTTTTTCCTTCAAATTATATGCATCTATTTTCTTTATGTCAATATGTATCATAGCAAACAAATTAATCATGAGTTCGTACTTGAATTAGTAACACAATTACTACTTAAAACTACATTAAATAACGTTTGAAAGCACTGGGAAGCTTAAGAAATGCCTGATGTATATGTGAAGACTCGAGCATCCGTAGGCCTCTTTGGATGGCTCTTCAAAATACACGCGCAGGCCCGTTACTAATTGCGAAGGCCCCAGTCCGGCCATCACTGTAAGGGGCCCCCTCGAAAATATGCTAGCGCTGGCGCTTTGCGAGACCCATAAAAATATCAGTGGGTCCGGCCATCGTTTAGGGGCCCCCTCGAAAATATGCTAACGCTGGCCCTTTGCGAGACCCAAAGAAACATCAGTGGGTCCGGCCATTGCTTTTAGGGCCCCCTCGAAAATATGCTAACGCTGGCCCTTTGCGAGACCCAAAAAAAAAAAACATCAGTGGGTCCGGCCATCGGTGTAGGGGGCCCCTCGAAAATATGCTAACGCTGACCTTCTGCGAGACCCCAAAAAAAACATCAGTGGGTTCGGCCATCGCTTTCGGGGGCCCCCTCGAAAATATGCTAACGCTGGCCCTTTGCGAGACCCAAAAAACATCATTGGGTCCGGCCATCGCTGTAGGAGGGCGCACGAAAATATCCAACCGTTGGCCATTCGCTAAACTAAAAACATCAGACTATCATGTAGAGACCCTCCAAAAAAATATTCGAGAACGCACAATTCAACAGAAACATGCAAAGTTTTAATTATAACTAACATTTAACCTAATTTATATTTTATAATACATAATTTTCAGTGTATGAAACAAACGTAAGAAGTTTCACATTTACTTGAATATTTTTTGACAGTGTGTAGTTATCGTAAACTGCACTAGTTGCAGCAAATTAGAAAGCTAGATTACGAAATGAGGAAAAATAACAATAACGCATGCGCACAAACGCAAATTAACAGCTTGGTGACGTCATATTAAGCAAACAAATTCGTTACATTCATCTGTTTACGTCACACAGTAGCTAGAATAACAAATAACAATTACGCATGCACGAAAATGCAAGATATTTCGGATCTTTCCACAGTTCTAATAATATCCAATTTGCAATATTTGGCGCAGTATTGCCCCTCCAAAAAAAGCTTTGCCAAGCGGTGGGCTAAAGCACATTTTAGCTTAGCACAACTTAAATTCTAGGCTTCCAATTTTTAAAAAATATTGATTAGATTTTGAGATTTTGCAAAAATTATTTCAATATGCATAAATATTCGTTCGCGCATCACATAATTATGACTAAAGCGTATGAAATGATATTACTTAGTTACTGTCTAACCTGTAATATTTTAACAATACATAAAAATTATAACTTCACTTTCTTTACTTTGGCAACATACTACATCCATTCTGTGTACTCCTACAATGCTGACGAAAGTTCTTGCTTTTTGGAAATTTGCATTCAGTTCTAACCCATCAACGATGGGTACTTCAGCTAGTAAAATAAAATAATTACTATATTTTATGCATTAAAATCATCTTTTTCTTTTCTGTGAATTAACCCCTTGGGTACATTTGATGACTACATTGCATCATACACTTGCTTTGCTTAAGAAAATAATGATGGATGTGTTGCGTCATGCACTTGCTTTGACTAATAACAGATGAAGAGTATATTTTATCAGTCAAACTAGGACAAAATTAAATACGATCTGCTCATTACATAACTGCCAACTTGTACGATTTTTCTGGAAGATTACTCACCACTATTTTCTAAATGTTTTTTTATACATTAAAAATTTGAATTTATTTTAACATCATCTAAAAAAATAGTGCTGGTTAATCTTCTGGGGAAAAAAAAAATAATAATACAAGTTGGCAGCTATGCCATTTTATGAGAAGCAAGAATTTCTTCAAATAAATCTATACCCAAAAGGTTAAGACACCTTTTAAAGTGCACAATGGATCTTGTAGTTAGTTGGTCAGGGGATCATTAAAATAGAAAAGAAGAGACCTTTTATGTCTGACTGAAAAGTTAATGTAGAAACTGATTAACTTAATAATTGTTTCTATAAAGACATTTAGTCAAATGGAACCTTCCTTAGAAAATGAACTCGAAATTTTAATTGATATGTAGATGTAATAAAGCAAACATAATATCACATTTCCTCCTTCACAAGTGTAGTTCACATTTTCATTGAAAAATGTCTTTCTTTGCACATCTTTTGATTTATTTGATGATCAAAGTATGTCTTTGCTGTTTTTAATATGTTTATTAAAAAAAAAAAAAAAAACACCCAGTACTCTTTTGAAATTATAAAAGGTCTTTCTCTTTTAGTTATTTATTGTAGTTATTTTCAGTTTATTATTGGATAATAAGAATTTTTTTCTGAGAATCCTTGAGTTTGAATGAACAGCACCCTCTGTATTTATTTTTTAACTGCTTTTTAAAGTTCTTGCATTTTCTTATTATAAAAAATGTTGCTATATTTTTTCCAGTCAATTTGAATCTATTTTAACCCTTTTTTGTTATATTAATTATGATGTATTTATTGTAAATAGTAACTCTTTAAAACACTTTCAGATATACTTCAAATTTAAAGACTTTAAAACTTTAGTAACAGTAGGCAGACAGGATTAAAGCTGAACAACCAGATTGTTTAGTTCACAGAATGATAGTTGTGCTAGTTAATGCTTTTTCCTTTTGTTTGTGATCTTCTATTCTATTGCTAAGAAGAAGGAAACACATTAATATCAAACGACCTAAGAAATTTGGCTTCAGATTTTTAAATTCATTAAACCCTTATTAATTTCACCTCTAGTGGAACCTTCTTAGTAAATTATACTTGCAAAGCCAGTACGTTTTACTATTCCTGTAAAATAAAGTAAGAGAAAGGGGTAAAAAAGGGGGTGCACTGATTGTTTGGGATTTGAGTGTGATGTGTAAACAGAATATATTATAGGATAATAGTTTACCATTTTACTTAGAGTTATTGCGATAAAATATTTAAAAAACTGCTTTTTTTTGTCCAATCTAATGATTATATATTAAATGCATGTGTAAATGTTTTATTTTTATGTGCTTTTTGAGTATAATTATTTTCTCATGAAACTACATTTACAGTTGTGTTAGTTGGAGTCTTTCTCATAAAAATATGCTTGCAAGCAGTGATTATGAGGGTACAGTCACTTTATGGGATTGCATAACTTCTACAAAAATGAAGACATATCAAGTAAGACATTCTGAAATAATGATATTTCAGGTGGTTTAAATAGTTTACCATTTATATAAGAAATTCAAAAATATTTCTAATACATTCCTTTAAAGTTTTAGTTTTTTAAAACAAAGTTGTAAAAGCTTAATGTATTCAGTCCCCCCCCCCCTTCTCTCATTTAGGTGATAAATTTGCTAAAAGTCAACTTATTTTGTAACTCTTTATGAATGAAATCTAGTATAATTAAACAAGTTGCATTCAGGTTATTGGAATCAAACATTATGTCATCAGTAGTTGTCTTGTGTTTTATATCATCACATATATACTATACTGTTCGAATTAATTGGGACAAATGGGAAAAAACGAATTTTTCTAAAACTTTAGCTTTTGATCATTACATACCTTCAGTAGACTGATAAATTTCTATATTAGTTTGAAGTATGTCCTCTTCAACATGTCTTGGCATGGATTTCACTAGTTTAAAGCTTATGTTCTTCACTTAATCATCATAAAGCCACACTTGTATAGCACTTTTTATCATTTGTTTTGCTGTCATGCAATTCATCTTACAAGGAGGAGGCACAGCCTCGGGGAAACGGATTTCAATGATCTTTGGCACAGTGGTAGTAATATACCATGTGAATATACTACGTGTTTATATTAAGACGTAATACTCAAATACAGCCGAGAAAAATTAATATTAATTTTCAAACCACTTCACCAAAACTTTAAATATAAGTTTCGCGCAGATCAGATTGAGCGCCGTGGTGCAATGGTTAGAATGTTGATCTTCTACTCTGGGGTTCCAGGTTTGAATCTCATGTTGAGCTAGCGTTTTTTTTTTTCCCACTCACTCTGTTTTTAAATACAACAATACTGGTAAATAATTCATTTTTTAGTCAAGTAAATAATTTACTTATTTTTTTATTCATTTATTATTTATTTATTTATTTTTAGTACCTACTTATTTATTATTTTATTATTATTTAAATTTTATTTCTACTTGCAAAATCTTTACTTTGGAATCAGAATTTTATACATTCAAAATAATTCACTTTTAACACTTGCAAAACTCAATGTTTATTTAAGGTACATTTCTTTTTGTTACAATCGTAAGACAGACTTCTTTTCTAATTTTCACCTGTTCGTGATGCCACAGCAACAGCATTATTTCTTTTAATCATCTGTCATCTGTTGATGGGTTCAAATTTAAAATATCACATGTTGAAATTTCGAATAGACGCATTTAAGCAGTGAAACTTATTTTGAAGAATTATACTACAGTTACAAATATGCCACCAGGCCAAGCAAGCTCTTATTGTGGTGCTGAAAAAGCTATTGATAGTTCTACATACTGTGATATTTTGAAGCAGTGACTAAAAAATGGAGTAGTTAATTGCAACGCCAATTTCTGATACACTACCTGAAGAAGCTGTGATGATAGGCTCAGAATTGCACAATAATAGATTGGATGTGTTGAATGAAAGGAAGTTTGTAACTGATGAGAAATTATTCAATGCTCAAGAAGTTTTGAATCAGTTACAGATAACTCATCTGATGACTGTGTACCAGATGGGGAGAAAAAAAGAAATTCAATTAGTCATAACTATATTATTGATTATAATTATTCTATTCAAATAATCATAACTATAATCAATTATAAAAGTAGACTTTGAATAGTAGAAATAAAATTAAAAAATCTAATATATAAAATTCTCCTGTCACAGTGTTAGTCACCTAACTCCTCCGAAACCACTCGACCAATTTTAATGAAATTTTCTATGTATATTCGTTAGGTCTGAGAATAGGTTTTTAACTATGTCTCATACCCCTAAGTCATAAGGGCGGTCCACCCCAAAATGTTTAGCCCCAGAGTGCTATTAATTTCAATCAGGATTTCTGTGTAGACATTAGCGTGTCGAGTCACTTTTCAAATGTGTTTGCCAGATAATGTGGAGAGGGGGGGGGGGCGCTAATAAAATGTTGAAAGTCGCACAAGTTTTGCAATTTTTGATAATTGATCGCTAAATGTGGTGCCAAAACATGACAATTTATTATAAATATATTTCGCGTATAGTTAGAAAATGCCTGGCGTATATTGTAAAAGAGTTTTATTAGGCGATTTTAATATAGATTTCTATTCCGAAGAAGTGCTTTGTGGAACAAGAAAGGAAAACACGGTACACTCGTGGATTATGATGCCCATTCCAAACAGCATTTAAAATGTCTTTGCGGTATAGTTGGAATATGCCTACAGGAAGAATATGCCTGGCGAAGATTGTAAAACAGTTTCAGTAGGCGATTTTAAGATAGATTTCGATTCCAAAGATGTGTTTTAGGTACAAGAAAGAGTTGATTCCTATTTTAACACCCCCACTCTGGCCAACCTAAAAAATCCCCGTACTTTGTCGAGCTTTGTAGTCATGGGTCTCTGGGAGTTATGCACAAGTTTCAATGGTACTTACGTATTATCCCGGCGGTCTGTCAAGACAAGCAATTTTTCACCAAGATAAATGCCAGGCACATGAAATTGTTGATGGTTTGGAATACGACTGGCAACGTATTTAAAATCTACGAAAAAGTAGTTTGGCGGAAGTGACCTCCGGGATAATACGTAAGTACCGTTTCAACGCATCCAAAAGAACTAGGTGATAACTAAAGTAAACAAACTAGCGATAAACGTGCCAGTATAGGAATTTGAAGACATTTAATTATTAAAACTACATTAATTGTGGTAATCCAAAATAAATAAAAATGTAACGGCATGCTGTACTTACATGTTGTTCCAAATCGCCATTTTAATTCTAAATTACAATTTCTACATAAATGCAAAAAATCGTCATGGTAACTGCATATGTTTAATCAACGCCTCCTTGGCGAGAGTCGAGGCGTTAAAGTAGGAAACAATATATAAAACAGTGAAGTATAGTTGTGATATACTTGGCGAAGATTGTAAAATAGTTTTAGAAGGCGATTTTAAGATAGATTTCGATTCCAAAGATGGGTTTTATAAAATAAGGAAGAAAAATACAGCACAGTCATGAATAATGATAACACTTTCGAACTTAATGGAATAAGGACGAAAAATAGGGACGGCGCATAAATTATGATACGATTTTAATATACAGCACTATAGTGCGAATTTAAAATCTGAATGTGTTTCAGATTTTCATCCTTTTTTTTGGGGGGGGGGGGGCAAAATTTTTTATGGAATGACTATCAATAAGTCTCAAGGCCAAACTATGTCTGTTTGTGGATTAGATTTGAGCACGCCATGGTTTTCACACTGACAGTTATATGTGGCATGCTCTCGAGTGGGCAAACCATACAGTGGGCATCCAGTTTGTTTGTGTTATCTAAAGATGGGATAACAAAAAATATTGTATACTCTATTGCGTTAAGGGATTGATATTATTTTTTAGTAAAATTATTGTAATTAGCGATATATATAAATTTAAAGAATAAATTACAATGAATTAAAAATATATGTTTGGTATTGTATTATTTTTATATTCCAGCATCGTTCACAGCGCTCCATGCTTCTTCCACTCATATACCACATCCTCACAAACTTACAATAAGTTAGTCATTTCTTTCTACTAAAATAATCCTAGGAATAATTTATATGGCAAAACAATGTTTGTCGTGTCAGCTAGTATATGTAATAAAAAATTCAATAAATAGTAAAAATATAAATGAATAATGAAACAGTAAATAAATATTTACTGGACTGGAAAAAGAATTAATTACCAGTATTGATGTATTTAAAAACAGAGTGAGTGAGGGGGGGGGGAATGCTAGCACAGCACGAGATTCAAACCTGGGACCCCAGAGTAGACGACCGGCGTTCTAACCATTACACCGCGGTGCTCAATCTGATAGCGCGTAACTTATATTTAAATCATCTTATATTTAAAGTTTTGGTGAAGTGGTTCGAAAATTAATATTAATTTTTCTCGGCTGTATTTAGTATTGCTTCTTAGTATTTTACATGTAGTATATTCACATGGTATACTACCACTGTGCCAAAGATAATTGAAATCCATTTCCTTGAGGCCGTGCCTCCTCCTTGTTAGCTAAATGATTATTGAGAATATGTCATTAGGTTCTCAATGGGATCTAAGCCTGGTGAATTACCAAGACAATCAAACACTTTTATTTTATTTTCGCATATAAAGGTTTGTACCGATTTCGAATTGAGACAAAGGGCCAAGTCATGTTGAAATGTTCCATCCAATGTTTCCGTGAGTGGAACAAGCCTACTGCATAATATTTCTATGTATTTGACAAAATTCATCATGACTTAAGAGGAACTAAGCTTCTAGTGCCATTTGTTGTGAAAAAACCTCAAAGCATCTGTTTAGAAGGGTGTTTCACATTCTGTTGGATATGATCTGATCACAGAGTTTCATCTTCACTTTGTCTAACTACACTTGATTGGTATCCTTGCACAAATAAATGTGTTTCATCACTGAAAATCATCTCCTCCCAGTTGTTAAACAGTCCATGATCGGTATTTTTTGGCCCATGCTAAACATTTTTCATCATTTTCTGAGTTAGAACTTGCTTTTTCCTGTGTCTTGTTGCCTTATGGCTAACTTCCAGAAGCCTTTTCTGTACAGTTGAGGTACTCACTTCAACACCATAATCAAATAAATCCCTTTGAAGGCCTGTGCTTGTCTTTGTAGGATTTATCTTGCTATTACTTATTAGAATTTTATCAATTCTTGAGTAGTTTTCTGTTTGCGCCCACATTTTCCTTTTCTTTTTGGAGACGATGATCCGGAATCTTGAAATTGTCTTAAAATTCTTGAAACACTTTATTTACCCACACCAACTGAAGTAGCTTTATCTCTCACAGTCATAAAAGTGTGTTCATTAAGAACGATTATTTTAGAACTCTTCCAAGGAGTAATTTATATTGAATTCAAAAGAAACTCGTGTTACAATGAATGCAAAATTATAACCACCAGTTGCCACACAGAAAGGCTCACAACTAAACTGCTGATCCATTAAAACCATTCAAATTACTAAATTATAGTCAAATCGATCCATCACACTACCTCTAGTCAGATATAGCTGGTTTGAGAAGTGGTTTGGGAAATCACTGGTAATCACATACCAACTCAGACAAGAAAAACATGTTTGTCCCAATTCATTCGAACAGTATAGTACAATGCATATAGTAATGAAACAGATATCTATTTGCCTGAATACCAAATATCCGGCCATCTATCAGCAGTATGTTTTCTTTTTTATTCAGTTTTATTTTTACTAGTTTTCTTAGATTATTCAGCAATCACCTTATTATATATTTTTTCTCATTAATTCTAAATCAATTAGTTCAAAAAATAAGATTTTATTCAAAAATCAGAATTAATCAGAATTAATTTTTAAAAATCAGAATCAAATTTTTTACATTGTTTCCACGCAATGAATACAAATTCTATTGCAATTAAAGTTGATACTGTTGCAGAATTCTCTGCTTGTTTATCGGTTCATCGTTCTAAAGTCCAGTTGGTGTAGAAAGTTCTAGTAAAAAGTCCACTTGTCAGGATAGAACACAAACTTTATTGCTTCTAGAACTTTGTCGAACAATCAGCTGTAAAAAATTCACAAGCACAATCAAACAGTAATGAGGATGGATTCAATTCATTCAAAGTCTGTGGTCAATTGCCACTTTGGCTCCCCAAAATCTCACAAACTATCTCAAGCTTGTCGGCTTTTGGTGAAATATTGCCAAATAAAGTGTCAGAAGGAAATCTTTCAAATTGAACTCAGCTTGGCGATATCTAAGTATTTGGCTAGAAATTGCTAAAACTTACTATTACTGATATTTTATCTCTTTCAAACAAATTAAGTTTAGAAGAAGTGCACCGAAAATATTTTTGATTTAATAGACATGCAAGGAAGTCGTGTTGTCCACATCAGATATTTGTAAAAAGGGGCGGCCCAACGAGGTAAGCAAGATAAGCATCGCATTGGGGCGCTGGCTTCGAAGGGGCATCATTTCGAACTCAAAAGGGGGCATCTTATTTACGTTAGCAGGGGGTGCCACATACCCTAGGACCACCCCTGTTTGTAACCATCTTAATTTTAAATTCCATTCAAAATCCGAGAGATTTCAGTACCAAGGAAGCCGGTGAGAAACAGAATTCTCTCCAAACAAGATTTATTAACAGTGAACCAATTGGTCAGCAGAGGTGGCTAGTTGTATATAAATATACTGATTATTGTATACAAATACTCAGTTTCTATTCAAAGCTAAGTACCCGGCAAGACATTTCAGCAGCGAGTACAAAATGGACTCCAAACATTTTGGAATGTTAAAATGTAGCTTTTACATAATAGAAACTATTGTGTAAGCAAAAGCAGGGTGGAGGTGGGGGATATTTCGAGATCCATAACTGAGTAAATAGAGAACTTTGAATGTCTGCTAAAAATGCTTCGGCCTGGGCTAATCAAATCCTAAGCACTCTTCTGACTGCAGAATTTTAAATTAATAAAAATGAAATTTCCTTGATACAGTATTTTGTATTAACTGCATGTGTTGTTATTATTATTGTTTATTTATTTCTTCATCGTATTAAATAATGAAGTGCAGTTTATAAAGTTACTTTGAAAATAAGAACATTTTTCAGATATAAAATTACTTTGGCAATATTCTGTGTGTGTGCGTGGGAGGGATCGGGGACGTTATAAAACTTAATGAAAGTTGAGAAATTGAAAAGCCTTATGAAATAAAATACTGTGCAGCAGGGGTGATATAACAGTATTTCTTCATAAAGTTACCTTGCACTACACCTACTAACATTTTCCTAGAATTAGAAATTCGATTTGGAAATGTGTGTAAATTATGAACTATAGTTATTTTAGATTTGAATCAAATTCTAAATTATTGTCCAAAATATCATTGTCATAAAACTATCTGTTTAGTGTTATATAAGGTTTCATCTACTTATTGTAGCTCTTGATGCATTTTCAGGAACATGAAAAAAGATGCTGGAGTGTTGACTTCAATAAACTGGATACTAAATTGATTGCTTCTGGATCGGATGATTCAAAAGGTACAGTGATAACCTCTTATTTAATCATTCACAACCACTCTTCTCCTTCATTAATAAAATCAATTAAAATTTGAAATTAAGTATATTGTATAATTAGAGGTCAAAATTCAGAAAATTTGCAGGTGGCCAGTGGTTACTGAGCTTGAAATTTTGAGTAGCCACTCTCATGTTTTTGAATATTGCACAACTTACACAAGTTTAATAAACATGCGCAGTTTATATAAATATTAAGGAAAGATTTTAAATGTACATATCAATCTTCTGCTAATTAAAAAAAAAAAAAAGTACTTTTCCGTTAGTTGGGCACAAGTGAAAAATTGCCAAATAATTTAGACTTCTGCCAAATTTCTTACAACTATATAACCAACTGTATTGGATATGAATCATAATACAGTTTTAGATTGGAACAACTACTTAAGTTTGTGTAGATGTATTAACGGGACGTAAGCAAAAAAAAAATAAAAAATCGGTGGTCCTGAAAAATAGTTGAGATAGACAAGAGCTTATTTACAAAACGAAAGAACAATGCCAGACGACAAAAGCTGAATTTATGGGGAGACGAGGAGTAAACGATCTATTTGAGCAAATTCTCAAGGACATCACCGTATTCTGGAAAAAACAATAATTATAAGCATTCTTTTTGGGTAAAACTGTTTTTGTTTACAATTCATTAATATTTGTTCATAGTTGAACTTGTTTTGCTTAATATTTGTTTATAGTTAAATGTTTTCAACTTTTATTCCATTGACTGTTCTGTCATTCGCTTCGCTTGGCAACTTGGCTTGCATTTGGTTCGCAATTGGCAATATTTACACCTGGCTAATGGAAAAGTACCCAAAATACTTGCCAGTGTGTACAGGGTGTTCCAGAAACACTGACCTAGGCTTTTATTTCTTAAATATTGATCACTAGCCGTCTCCAGTGACCAGTTGGTTCGCCATCTTAATAAATCTTGTTTGGAGAGAATCCTGTTCCTTACCGGCTTCCTTGGCACTGAAATCTCTCAGATTCTGAATGGAATTTAAAATTAAGATGGTTACAAATAGGGCGGCTCTACAGTAAGTGTCGCACCCTGCTAATGTAAAAAAAGACGCCCCTTTTTATGCTGTACTTAGTTAAGTTCGAAATGACGCACCTTCGAAGCTGGCACCCAGGTGTGATGCTTACCATGTCGGGCTGCCCCTGGTTACAAAAATAAGATGGTTAAATGATAAAAACCTACAAAAAAAAAAATAAATAAATAAAAAAAACCATTATTTTCGTCCTATATTAATTCTGAAGAACTTCTGGATATATTGGCCTTTTATCCAAAAACAGAAAGGGGAAAAAAAAAAAAAAAAAAAAAAGTAAGAAAATCTGAAATACTTTCACATTTTAAATACTCACTAAAGTGCTATATATTAAAAGCATATTATAATCCATCATTATTCATGAGTGTGATTAAACAAAATTAAAATTGATATTTCTAACATCCTTCTTCTGGGTGTTATACATTAGAAATAGATGGGGAAAAGCTGCAGATAAATGCACAATTCCAACTGAATGAAAATTTCAAAAACTTATTCTCAGGTGTATTCATAACCCAAGTAACAGACGATAAATTGTGCCACTCATTAGAATCATTTCCTCAAAATCGCACATCAACCATTTTATTTTTCGCCAAATTAAAAAGTTGCACATTTTAGTCTCGGAAAATTTCCAAATCCTATTTTTCTTTTGAGAGTAAAACATTTCATTCCTGCTCTGATTTCACATGCACACAGTATTTTAATTAAAAAAAACAACCTTACAAATAATCTAAACAAAAAAATTGTTATTCTTTAATTTTTACTTCAAGAGTCTGAATCATTTAATAAACTTGTCAAATATGGCAACTTAGATATGCTATATTCTCTCTTTTTCCACTGCAGGGTTACAATTGTGAAATAGCAGAGCAAAAATTAGCCTTTTGCGACATGTTTTTTATCGATATCACCTAAAATAATTCGAATTTCGAAAATATCGCTTCGAGGTATGTCGCGACCTGTCCTGGAGAATTTCTAGACAAAATTTTGTAGGTCTACGATCACCTGTTTCGCAGCTACAGACAAACTACTAACGAACCAACTAACTGACATTTTACACTTTGTGATTTATTGTACATGCCTATATATATAAATAAAACCTATATATATATAATCACGTGGTTCCCATACAAAAATATTCCCAGTTACTAAAATGTGTCCCTTACATTAATTAGATGATATTCAAAATTTCAGCCTTTCATCCTTTTTTCCTGGCTACAGCCTTGCTTTTGTCAAGAACATTTCTCTGTAGTGCCCCATACTACTGCTCTTTAAAAAATCATTGAAGTCCAATAAAACAGCCCCATGCTTTGTAGTTCACTCTCAAGAACGGGAAAAAAAGCATGACAGATTTCTTATTTGTAATACTTGATGCAGTTTTGAGTGCAAGCAGAATTGCACTGTTTTTATCCACTCCCCTCTTCCCTCCTTTGGGCAGTAACTGAGCTTTTATACCCTTTTACATTCCCACTCAGTGTTGCCTCTATACCAGGTATGGGCAATTTTTGGAAAATTTTAGGATATTAGCAAAGCTGCATGCCATATAATTGGGATTTACATGGGATTTTTAGTGGTTTACGGCTTTGATGTTCTGCCGGCCGAATCAAAAGCCCGGGGTGGGCCGCATCCATTCCGAGGGTTGTGTTTGCCTCCTCGAAGGTTGCCCATATCAACCTTCCTACACTTGGCAGTCCTCTTCCCCCCCCCCCCTTCCTTTGTCCTGGTATGTCTGTGTTTTCACTCTAAAAATTGTCATCCCCCCCCCTTTATTGCCCTTTTACAAAACTTTATTAAAATAATACTGTAAAAAAAGTATGATCGATTGAAACAAACCTTTACAAAACATGATATATAACTGTTTCTTCACTAAATTCCAAGCAACATAATCAGACGTTTCTCATAAATGATACCCACTATCCTTTCACAAATAGCAGGGGTTGATCCAGGAATTTTTTACAGGGTCCCATTTTTGTGAATTTTCATGCCAATCTGTATACATAAAAGAAAGTCAGATTTGTTCCAACACTTATAACTCAAGAATTGCGGGACTGATTTTAATAATCTCTCATTTGTTGGATTCGTCTTCGTCCCGAATAGCGGAATAACTATTAAAATTATCAAAATTCCAATTAGAATTTTTTTTATTTTATGTGATTTTTTAAATTTTTCCTGTGGTGTTGTCACTATATTATCCCTTTTCTTTTGTTAATGATTAATTTAATTTACCTCTACCCAGGACGTTTTAGTAATTTAAGATCTTTCTAGTTAAAATTTTAAATAACCGCTATGTAATTTCTTACTTTTGGGGGGCTGTTAATTATTTATTTTGTTTGGCAGTGTAAAGTGTTCTCTCTTTTGTTTACCTTTTTTTTTTTTGTGATTAAATTTTCTCTTCACCGGCCGTTTTTTTGCCTTCAGGGTATTTAAAATTAATATTTACTTTTAATTGCCGTTCTGTGGGTAATCATGAGTTTAAAATATAGTGGCTGTACTTCATACCTCCCTTTTCATTGAAGTTGTTTTGATGGGATCCTCTTTTTTAAATTAATTTTCGTAACTTCCCGTAATCCCGCTTTTTCGTTATTTTATTACTATATTTCTCCTGTTAGGCGTCTCCCTGTAAATTTTCGACAATTTTCGTCATCTTTTAAGCTTTTTTTGCTTTTTTGAGCTATTGCATCATATCTTGTGCTAGTTGCATCAGGCTTTGGGGTGACACTATTTTTGTTCCTAATTTCCCGCCTTTTTGCCGGCTAGATTGTTCTAGAACTCTCTTTTTCCCCCGCTTTCAGTCCCAAGTCGGACTATCCCGGAATGACTTGGGGTGCACTCTCGGCTCTGATTGGCTGAGGGGGGGTTGCTCCGGAGCGGTGATGGAGGAAGCGCGCGACTTTTCGTTGAGTTTCTCTGGGACGCTTCAAGATGTTAGTTGGCTAGTTGAGTGCTAGATCTTCCCCCCCTTTTTTTTTTTTGCCATTCCGAAATGGTGCGCTAAGAAAGTGATGCTAAGTTAGCTCAGGAGGAGAGGCTTGTAGTGCAACATGATCGACGCAATTAACACCTCACCTTTATTTTAAATGTTTGCATAGGCACGGCCTTATCGTTTAGACATCTGTGGCTGGGATCAGCACTCGCGGGATAGGCATGACAAGATAATGCTGCCCTTTCACCGCCGACCTGGCGCGGGATCTCGAGGCAATAAGGGAACTTCGGTGTGAGGATCCGGCATCTTACTGCTGTCAGCACGTCATTTAAGGCCAGCCTGCAGACGCCATTCGAGACCCTCTGCGATTCCTGCATGAGGGATGTTGCTCCAACGTCTGGTGAGATAAATTTTACCATTTTTTTGCCATCTTTGTGAGTGAGACCCTACCAACATCGGAGGGACATTTTCGGTCACCGGGCTCGTGGATCGACGTAGTAAGCTCATCCAGTGCCAAGAAATCTTTTGTTTAGCTGCAGATCATTAAGCCCTTGGGAGGCGTGTCATGTAACACTTTTTTTTTTTTTTTTTTTTTTTTTTCATTTACCTTTCTTTTACCCTTTTAATATGTCAAACCCAACCCCCCCCCCCTGTTTTTTTAATGCATTGTTGAGTCCGTCGATCATGTCATAAAAAAAAAAAAATTACTAAAATGGGATTGAGAATATGTGTCAAGCGTACTACTGAAATTTGCATGTAATATGTATGACGATTTATTACCTTTTGGCAACGACTATCTATTCAATAGCTTTGGATTTGATGTGAAAGTTTAATTTTACCTTAACGACCTAATTGTTAAATTTTTGGTTTGCAACCATGGGTACCGAGGGGTTATAATTTGATTTTTCTTCCACAATATGTATGTGTATGAATTATTTGTCAGGTTTAATTGTGCAGTGCCAAAAATCGTGGTAATTTGATTATTACATATGCAATTGATTTAAAGCCTGCTTTGTGACCTAATTTGAATGCTGCCTAGCTAAGAGTAAAATTTTTTTATTTTTGTCATTTCTGTAAAATTGATAAATGCTGTTAGGTCACTCTTAATATTTGGTGAAGCTCATGGTACTGCATGATGTGTTTAAAAATTTTTATCTTTATTTCATATGTTATTGTTGAATAAATGTGTTTCAATCCCATCCTTTAGATCTCCTCATTTCGTCAACACAAAAACACAAGGGAGGCAAGCAAAATCCTGGGTTATTCATTCTGAAACACAATGCTTTTCTGATTTTTTTTTTCTGTGAAATTAAATTGTAGTGTTCCGTATTGGAACACGACATTCCTCACCTAATTTGTAATAATGGCAGTAATTACGTTTGCAGCAAAACAGCATTTACATCATTGGATATAGAAGAAATTTTTTTTTTTTAAAGACAGTTCTTTCTGAATATGTAGCATAATTTGCAGATTTTTAGGAATTTTTTTAATAAAAATGAGTTTGGTGTATCTTTTACGGCAGTTAAACTTTGACTTCATAAATTAAAAAATGTTTGAAATTTGTATACTCTGCAACACTAGTGTCCTATTTGCAATTAATGCGATTCTAAATAGCTCATTATTACAGCTTGAGATTATACAGCTTGATGTTTTACACGAGACAGAACCATATAGGATTTACAAAGTATCGCTATATTGGATACATGGAAATTAAAATTGACAAATACCAAAATGATGTAATGTAGAGCAAGCCTGCTGGTTAGTTTGCCTACCAACACGTCACACGCTACAAGACTATTGGTTAGTTTGCTACCATGACATCACACACTACAAGCCTATTAATTGTAGGAATGTTCAACAGAGCAACTGGACGTGACGCTTCAGTGACATCATTTGTGTGACAGCTTACTGCACATCCTTTCTGCACTTTTCTTTTTAATCTGTAAAATCTAGCAACAGTAAACCCATTCTTTTTTCCATTATTGTAATATTTTGATTTGGAGCTGTATAAAGTATAAATTGCGAAAGTGTAATTTTTTTTTTGTTTTATGTTGTCTGTTATTTGTTTTAAAAAAGCATGTAAAGTTTTCAGTCGATTTGTTTGTTTTGTGCGAGTGTTATTAATAAATGTTATTGTGGGAGTAGTGTTATTAAAAATTCTGCTACCCAGAAGACCTGATCTTTCCCAAAAAAGCCATACTGCAATTAAGCTTCGTAACATTGCTAATCAATCCACTGAAGAAAAATGAGAAGAGCGACACGTTAGTGTGGCCCAGCGTCGTTCTTCTCAAACACAAGTGCAAAGAGAGGCAGCCCATGAAACGGCTTGGTTGGCAAGAGAAATCGGCGAGCTTATCACACAGTTCAACAAGATAATCTTCAAAACGCAAGAAGAAATGCTTCAAGTGTTGATTTAAATTGAGCAACGTTTCTATACGAATGCACAATTGATTACAGCTCGCATCCTTTCGTTCACATTGGTCCAATGCATGGTTGTTTGTGGGCATTGCGCATTGAAGTTTGCTGGAGAATCACCTGGATTGTGTTGCCTTAATGGCAAAGTGAAATTGTCATTATTGACTCTGCCGCCTGAGCCATTGCATTCATTGCTTTGTGGCGAAACACCAGAATCATGACATTTCCTAGCAAACACTCAAAAATTCAATGGCTGTTTTCAAATGACTTCAATTGGGGCAGATATTATTGAAGAACATGTATATAATCCGACATTTAAGGTAGTCTGTGTTGAAGAGAATAAATGCTCATTTTCTGGTTGATTCCTACTTCAGCCCCCCTACTCTCACCAACCTAAAAATTGCCGCACTTTGACGAGCTTCGCACTCATGAGTCTCTAAGAGTTGTGCACAAGTTTTAACGAAAATGAACAAATTAGTGATATATGCACCATTTAAGTGATTTGAAGACACTTAATTAATAAAACTATATTAATTGGCAACCTAAAAGTGAAATAATAAATAAATAAAAAGTAATGCTATATTAATATGTTGTCCCAAACTGCCATTTTAATTTTTATGGTTGCCACATAAATACAAAAAGTCATCATGGTAACTGCATTATGAATAGTTATCTCACCTTGGCGATAGTGGGGGGGGGGGGGGGTTGAAGTAGGAATCAACTGATTTTCTTTAAAAGACTAGGGGCCAAGGCTCCTAAACTCACTACTCTCCCTTTTCTTAAAGGGCATTCAGCTTTAATAAAGCCGTAATAAGGCATTATCTTCAAAGTAAAAACAAAAGACTGAATCAGATAGAATGTTACCGAGTTACACACTGCTAGGTTCTTGCATATTTATTAAAACATAAAAATTTGAACTTCATAATATTTATAAATACGTAAACCCTATGGAACACCTTGTGTATTTACCACTCATGGCGGTTTGACATAATTTGCCAAACACTGCCAGTCCTTCCAAGATCGATTGCTGCCGATGAAATAAACACTTGCCTCAAATCATCAAATCTGTGATGCTGGGTGAAGAAACTTCAGCTGGCAGCAAACATGAGAGTTGCATTGCTGAACAATCCATCTGCTCAAGATTTCTCCAAGCAATTACTGACTATTGGTAATGGCCATGTTCCTGTTGACGAATCGAGGGGATTGATTTCATTTCCTCCAAATTTGTGCAATTTTGTCTCATCGAAAGATTAGCTCATCAAAAGTATTCCCGGACATCATTGTTAGCCACAAAAATAACGAATGGTTGAGTGAGCGAGCAATTTTAGCGGCTAAGAATAAAGCGTTGGATGACTTTGTAATTCAGAATCAAATCTTTGGTATTCTGCATTCATTCAAATCTATCGGCTGTGTAACAAACGAAGATGAAGCCACCTATTATCTAACCAAATTTTTAAACTCCTTGGATGTGCCTGGCTTACCACCGCACAATTTACAACTAAAAGTTGGCTCAGTAGTCATCATGCTTCGAAATCTAAACCAACCAAAACTATGCAATGGAACGCGTTTGGTGATAAGAAAACTGATGATCAATGTGATTCACACAGCGATACTCAAAGGAAAATTCAAAGATGAGGAAGTTCTCATTCCAAGGATTCCGATGATCCCAACTGATATGCCCTTTGAGTTTAAACAAATTCAATTTCCCGTTCTTCTTGCATTCACCATGACGATTAACAAATCTCAAGGCCAATCCTTGAGTGTTTGTGGACTGAATTTAGAAAGTGCATGCTTTTCTCATGGGCAGTTGTACGTGGCATGTTCATGTGCCGGCAAACCATCCACATTATTTGTTCTTGCGCCTGATAACAAAACGAAAAATGTCGTATATCACAAAGTGCTTCACTGAAGAGAATCAACCCAAGTGTAACCCATGCAGCAAAATACATAGCTTCATCAAAGCAAATGTCTTACTGACACGCCATTGAAATATTTCATTTTTGAACTTTTATTGAATTTTTATTTTTTTTATATATATTATCCTAATGAACTATTGAACTCAATAAATTTTTTGTATTCATTTTATTACAATCATAAATTAAGTTTAGCTAAAAGTTATCACTACATTCATTGACTGTTAGGCAGTACGAAGTTCGCCGGTAAACTAGTTTTTAATAAAAGTCACTTTTTTGTTATTATAATTGTTAAAACAGACTAAAATATAGGGTAAAAGGCCAATGAAGGGCCGGTTTAATCAATTTATTTTTTGTAAGGGCCATTTTAATCAGTTGTAATTTTGTGAAGGGGCAGCAAAACGGACCAATTTTCATATGCATTGACCCCTGAATAATTACTTTTTTCCTAATTGAAATACTTTCTAAATTGTCATCTCTGTTTTATTTTATCTGTTTCCTTTCGTTTGTGTAACCCAAAATGGGGCACTTCTGGGAACTTTGTTTTCAACTTACAGAACAATAGAAAACTGCGATTTGCCACATAACACTTTTAGCTGGGGGTAAGGAAGGGGTTAAGAGTTCAAAATGATTTTGCCATTCGTGGGTGTTATATTTGATAATTACTAAAGAATCATTATTCTAGACAGTAGCTTTAGTGAAAGCTGTTAGTATAATGATGGCAGCTTTTATTGTTTATAATTGGCTGTTTTGTGCACATGTAGTTTTTGTTCAAAATGATCGCTTAGCATAATCATTATCTGGCCTTCCTACTTCAGATTATCTTTAGTTATTGCAGATATTTACTAAGCATTAGAGAATTATGGATTTACTAGCTGCGTTCCCATTCTTCACGTGGTAGTAAACGAAAATTTTACTAACGTGTAATTCCAATTAATTCCAGTGATGTGGAATCTAAAATAAAAGCAAAATTATTTGACTCTTGATGGAAAGTTTCCATCTTGAATACTAACCTGGCATTATTGCAATATAATGACTCAAAAAACTACATCTGTGTCCTTCAGATCATGTGTGATTAGGAAAGTGAAAAGCAGGTTGGTTTGAAGCTTATTGGTTTGCAGAGAACTCCTGACTTTCAAAATGTGTTATTTCTACATCATACTGTTTTTTAGGTTCAAGCTGTAGCATTAAATATCTCAGACACTGCACGAAATGGACAACTGTTTATTTTAAAATAGCTGCTCACCCGCTCTTCATACAGAAAGAGAATATTTTACTCAAATCATATCTGCATGTGGCAAAACAGAATTTCATTTTTCAAAAAGTTCAAGTAATCTCCTCTGTTGAAATTACTGCGGGATATACTAACGCAAATTAGAATTACTTACCGTTTTGTTGGTTGTAAGACAACCCTTGGAAAAGGATAAACAGAACACTTTTAATTGCATGAAATATTTATTAATGTGGTATATTGTGATGATGTATTCATATTATCATTACATCAAAATATTTTAAGTTTGATTAAGTTGCAATCAAAATATTGTATCCCTGCATTAAAAAAAAGAGCGGGAATAAATGCATTAAAATTGTGGCATAATTTTTACGTATTTTAAACCAACTGATGTCATCAGGGTTCAGCCGTAACAGTTTTGCCACCCCGGACAAAAATATAAAATGCCCCCCCCCCCCCACAGTAAAATTACTGTTAAAAGAAATAAATTGTTCACAGATTCTGTTTGCATGCCTATAAAACTGGAATAGCTCTTTAAACATGACACAGCATAAGAAAAAACCATATTTATTAAAAACCACACATTAAGCTAGAAACCAAAAGAAAGAATGAAAAATCAAAAGTTCTTTTTCTGACTTTTAATTCTACAAAATTCCTGACTTTTTCTCTTAAATCAATTTTTCAACCAATTCATGCTCGATAGCCAATGTAGTTAAATTATTTAACCTATCTGGAAGAGTTGTGGAATATAAGAAATTTTTAGTTAACTTTAAGTTTGTGAAACTCTGCTCTGCATGTGCCACAATTATCAGCAAAAAAAGCGAAATTCTGGAAGCAATAGCAAATGTGGTGTAAAATCTGGAGTCAAATTGGCTTTAAAATTTCAATTGGCCTTTCCTTTTTGCCTAATAAGGCAGTAACTGACACTATTTCATTTACTATATCAAGCATGTTTATATTCCCTGATTCTCCATCGATCAGCATTAACTTCAATTGTTTACACTATAAACAGAGTTAACACTGTTACACTGTGTTGCAATGTTTAATTAGTACTTTTTAGGAGTATCTTTTAACTCATATATGCCGTGCAAAAATTTAAAATGATTACATTGAGTACTTATTAAATTAAATCTGCATTCTAAGGTATTAATCGCTTTGTTTACTATAAAAAATAAAACTATCTTGAATTTTAATTTAGGATCTTTCACCAGATCATCGCATGCTTCGCAATCAAAATTAATATGTTACGTGGCTGCGTAAACTCAGCCTTACTATCTCGTTAAGCCAGAACACTATCTCGTCGGTCAGTTCTCTTGCATAACAGAACATTTCATTTAAAATCACATCCCTTCGAAGATCCCTTTAAAAAAATCTTTAAAGTTTCTTAAGAGTACTTGAGCAGGTGGTAAATCCCTGTCTTTTCACTGCAATAGCTTTCTTAATGGATTCACGCAATTGAAGATTTTATACCAAATAATAATAGAGCATAAGAACATGAACTGTTTGAGAGAGTTAAATGATCCTGAAGCCAAATCACAGGACCAAAAACTTAAAATTCTTTCATCAATTTTACTGGTAGCCTCATTGGAATTAGATTTGTCAATACTTTTAAACCTTTCCAAGAATGCGATTTGTTTGATTTTTTTTGGCATCAGGAATGCAATCTAGAAATATGGGATAGTATTTGGCTTGTTGAATTTCATTAACAAAGTGTAATTTGAACCAACTGGAAACCTTGTGCAAAATCTATGCAAAATATGTAAATATTTGTTTGCACATCACATATAAACAACTGAAGCGAATGAAATGAAATTTATAGCAACACCATAAGTGGCAACTTAATTTAAACTGCAGGTGCTGAAATATTTCTAATTCGTTTAAATTTTGAGATTTAAAACTGTTGTTTGAAAACTGTGTGTAAATGTATGTTCATGAAATTTGGAATTATATTGAATGGTAAGTTAATTGAGACAATAGATACCAAAATTGTTTTAAATAATTCATAGACTTTGAGATTTTGTAAAAATCGCTTTAAAGTTTGTTCTGGCATTTATCAAAAACAGATTAAGAGAACAGAATGAAATTAGGTCATATGATGAATAACAAAGCATCATCGAAATTTTTAGAACATTTGAATAAATTGAAAGAGTTTGTAAAAGTTGCATTGTACTTTTTTTCTTTTTTAGGGGGCGGGGAGAGGGGGCATCACTTTAAGGTGTCTGGAGGTAATACAATAGGTGGCTGTTTGACTTAAACAAATTACGTCGATTTCTTTTTTTAAATTATTATTTTTTTTTTTAATTTTGAGAAAATTGTGCAAAAATTTTACAGGCATAATATTAAAATTTCTAAAGTTAAGAGAGCAAAATTCAGTTACTGACGAGGAGATTGAGTTAAATAACATTGTTTGAATTCTTCCTAATTATATATATATATATATATATATATATATATATTATATATATATTATTTTGAGAAAATTTTGTGTGACCACTTCGTGAAAACAGCTAGTGGTCAGACAAAAGGGAATGAAATGAAATTTTGTTAAATAATTAGAGTTAGTTAAATAATCGGTTAGTTAGTTAAAATTACAAGTTTTTAATTTTCTACAATTTTGAATTATTTTTGAGGTATGACCTAAACTTTGATGAAGTTCTCTGCGCATCAAGTAAAATCATCAAAATATAATTCAATCAGACGATGTAGTGTTCAATATAGACTACTTGCAATTACAAAGCATTTTCCATATATTCTCTTTTCAGTTTAATATTCATTACTAGCATCTTCTTTTGCACCTTTAAATGACTTCTTGATGTAGGAAGCTCATCCACTAAAAGAAAACATTAATTTTGAATGTAAAATATTTTCTCTATTGACAGTTTGTCTCAGTAATTTGTTACTCTCTAACCTGTAATCTTTGAACAATACACAAGAGTTATAACTTAGCTTTCTATATTTCTGCCAGTATGCTAATTCCATTTTTTGTACTCCTACAATGCTAACGAAATTTTGTGTGGTTAGTAAAAACCCATCAATGACGGATGGGTGCATCAGCTAGTAAAGATATATAGAATTATATTCTTCAGAATATTTTTTAATAATTCTTTCGCTAATTCAAAAAGCATTTTTCAAATTCAAGCCAAAATGCCCCCCTAAAATTTGCCATCTCGGACAGGGGTCCGGTTTGCCCGCCCCTGATGTCATAGATCTTCACTTGCAAATATAAAATCCATTGCCCCATTAAAAATTTCAATGGATAGGTTGAAAAACCTTTTTCCTAATTCTTTTTGTGGCAACCCAACACAAATTCTTGTGCCATGATTTATTAATGTAATGGCATAAGCTCTCTGCGTTGATGCTATTAAATTCTAAACATCTATACTATTAAAATCTGTGCGCGCCTGTCTGTCTGTCTGTAGCATCATCTCCTTCGAAACGGCGGGGAGTTGAGTTTCAACCGAGGTGTCCACAGATTCGGAAAATTCCGAGGAAGGTCCTCCACTAACTTGAATTTTGAAATTCAAATTAGTTTAGGAGATATTGATAAAAAACATGTCACAAAAGGCTAATTTTTACTCTCCGCAATTGTAACCCCTGTAGTCAGGGGCGTAGCCAGAAAATTTTCATGGGGGGGGGGGGGTTACGACTACTGCAACTCGCATATATGCATACATTTGTGTGATAAAGGAGTGAAGAATATACATTTTGTATGGACAAAATTCCTCATGGGGGGGGGGGTTATGACCCCCCTAGGCTACGCCCCTGCCTGTAGTCAAAAGTTAGAAATAAGCATCATGGTTGCCATGTTTGGCAATTCATTAAATAATTTAGACTCCTGGAGTAAAAATAAAAGAATAATGATATTTTTTCAGTAGATTATTTGCAAAGTTGTTTTTTATGAGTAAAATAATAATTATTTGGAGATTTCCCAGTCTAATATGTATAATTTTTAGTTTGGCAAAAAATAAAATGACTCATATACCTATTTTGAGAAAAAAGTTTCCAGCGGTTTGCACAGTTTTAAGCTTGGTGCAATTTACTGAGAGCATAAGGAAATAGTATATTTAAAAGCAAGTGTGGGTTTTATTAGGATATATTTAGGCATTAAATTTTAAATTTTCGTGCTGAAATAATGCAGTTATTAAGTTTTTTTTTTTTTTTTTTAAGCGATCTATCTTCAAAATTTTCAACAAATTAAGTGAATTGATCTAAGTTAGGGGAATTCCGCCAAATTTAAGGTCATTGAAAATCTCGCATTTTGTACATCGTAGTTAACGATGAATAAAACACTTTAACACATAGTTAATAATTTAAAGTACAGCTCCTTTTCAAGTAGACGCTTGTTTTACTTTGCTCATCGAGCCTTATAAGTGATAGATCGAATGATGCTTCGAATGATTCCTAAAAAAAACTCTCGCAAAATTATGTATGTAAGCACTTTGGCATCGAAGTACTATACGTGTAATAGTAATTGATTCTTATTTGTTAAAGCAGCAGTATGGAAGTTTCTTTTACTGGAAACTGTTAGAATGGCGTAATTAATTTACTGTCCAATATAGTTTTTGTTTTTGAAATTAAAATGCATGTTGATTCCTGCTTTGTACCTTTCTTAGCAAAGTTGGCGATAAATATTCAAATGTAATGTAACTCTGTGTTTAATAGCGTGTATTTTTGTGTTTACGTATTGCTAATTCCATTCCACGATTGAGATGAGCCAATGTTACGAGCGTAAGCCTAGATAATTTTTTTTTTTTTTTTTTTTTTTTTTTTTTGTACTTACGTACCTGCGGTCGCCAAGACGAGCGAATTTTTGCCAAGCTAAATATCGGACACATGAAGTTATTGATAGTTTGAAATACAATTGGCAACAGTTTACCAGCACATTTGATGAAAAATAGTTCAGTGGGAATGACTGCCGGGATAGTATGTAAGTAACCCCCCCCCCCCCTTTTATCCTCTTTTTTTTTTTTTTTTTAATCTCGCCAAACACGGTGTAATGAAATAGGAATTCTTCATAAATATGGATGTTTTTGGAGATGAATGATAATGTTTTTAAGCCCGGTTAGGCTAGGTTGTCTACAAATTATTGCCTTTTGTAAAGTTTAATTTCTGATTCCTTATAGCTCTTTGACATAGATTGGCGGCGTTAATTACGCCAATATGGCAGTTCTAGCAAAATAAACATATAAATAACTCATTTCATGTTCTATTTTTAACATTGCTATAGTTCCCATTTCAATGGAATCCATTGTTGCCACCTAAGTTGTTAAATTTAACAATTAAGTGAAACCATTCATTTCTACAGCTCTTAAGCCTTGAAAAAGTGAAAATGGATTAAATATGAACCAAATAGAACATTAACATACTTGCGCTTTAAAAATAATCGAAGGTTTAATGCAATTCTACATATTTTTCATTTTATTTCCTTCGCGTATTGATGTCATTTTCACGTCATTATCCATGAATTCCTCTCAAATTTCTCTCAGTATTCACATATGAACACTGACTTTGATAAAACAATTTAATCTATACTATTAAAATCTGTGCGTGTCTGTCTGTCTGTAGCATCATCTCCTCTGAAACTGCTTGGAGTTGAGTTTCAACCGAGGTGTCCACGGATTCGGAAAATTCCGAGGAAGGACCTCCGTTAACTTGAATTTCAAAATTCGAATTAGCTTAGCAAATATTGATAAAAAAAAACACGTCACAAAAGGCTAATTTTTACTCTCCGCAATTGTAATCCCTGTAGTGAAAAGTTAGAAATAAGCATCGTGGTTGCCATGTTTGGTGATTTATTAAATAATTTAGACTCCTGGAGTAAAAATAAAAAAATAATGATTTTTTTGGGATTAGATTATTTGCAAAGTTATTTTTAACTAAAATATTCTGTACATGTGAAATCGGAGCAGGAATTCAATGTTTTTTATGAGTAAAATAACAATTATTTGGAGATTTCCCAGTCTAATATGTATAACTTTTTAGTTTGGTGAAAAATAAAATGATACAATGTAACATATTAAACACAAACGACACAAGCAAGGAGCTATATTCTGTGGAGGGGAAGCTAATGCTAGAATTTCAGCATATAAATTTCTCATCCAATAGATGGCGCGCTACGTCAGAAGGTCCGGTAGGGAAGGGAAAATCAATGTTATCAAAGCACACTTCAATTCCTTTTAAATAATTTTTCTTCTTGAAACATTTACATTAAAATATTCAAATGTAGTAAAATTTTATTGCTGAAAATCTCAACTATAACATATAATTTTTTAAAACTCAATACCCGCTCAATTTTTAAAACACAGCATTAATCAACCACACATAATGATATCAAAACTAAACAAAGCTTTCTGCTGATTTCGTGGCTTCGGGGGCATCGCCAAAATGATCCGTACCCTCGGAGATCGGACTCTCTACATCATCTATCAGCTTTCAAATTTAGATGCCCAAATTGTGGCTTTCGGCCACGAAGTTTTCCCTTCACAGAATATACCCCTTGGACACAAGAAATGTCAAAAAAGAATATGCAGTGTTGCCATTCTAACCATTTAAAATTTTATCATCCCTATTGGAAAACCCTTTAATACAAAATACAGTGTGTAAGTAATTGCTGTTTCCAGTGGCTCACACAAGGAAGGGGTCCAGGGGGTCCCAAGCACTCCCAAAAGAGTTAACGACTCTACATCAAAGGAGCATCATGTAGAGAGTTATTGACATTTTAATACGTTAAAAGACTTTATCAAATTGTTACTTCTAGCAGCTAAGTAAAAAAAACATAATTCACAAACATATTGCAGTATGTATAAGTATATTGAAGTGAGGGGTGTGTCTTTATAAAGGGTAGTCATGGTCACGGAAAAAATTTTTTTACGCATTTTCTTAGATGGTTGGTTGGTGTTGCAACTTTATAGGAGCTGGACCTCTTCCAAGAGAGAAACCTGTATGAGCCACTGTCTGTTTCTATGGCGTTTGTGGAATCTTTCTGAATAACAGGATCCAATGTGCTTAGTATATTTCCCTAGAAGTGCGGTATCTTACAGTTCTATTTATTTTTTATATAGTTTAAAGTTACAAGAAGAACTCTAGAAACAACTTCAGATATTTGTAAGATATTGAATTTGATACTATTCAACTAATCTGTTAAAAATAAAATATGAAGTTAGTTATTTATTTAGTGCGAACTGACCGTGAGATCAACGTCAGTTTTATGTAACAAGTGTGATATTGCAATAAGAGTACAGTAAGGGTAATAAACTTTTCGCAGAAGTTACGTCACGAACATTTTCATTTACAAAAGTGACATGATTTTCACTGGGAATAGGGTGCATTTTTGGCTTTTAAATGTAAATGGTGCATCCATTGTTTCATGTAGGTTTTTTAATTTAGGTAAAATTCAAAGTCATGAGTAACATAACCGCACTACTGCATTGTCCACTCTTTACGAAATGCAAGATAAAAAAGTTGTCAAGATCATGTGGTGTATATTAATGCTATAAATTAAACCTAAAAAACATTATCACATGATGTAAAAATAGGTCATTTCGAAAATGAAAAGTTTCATCTGCATACAGTAAAGTTCTTCATTTTTTGATCGCCAGTGACACTGACATAGTTTTTGTGTCAGGTCGAATTCATCTCAGATTTGCACTCATGAGGTTAACTTTTCGCCACAATTCATATAAATTTTCTTTTTTTAAGATTCCGCATCACTAGGTTTGATTCCATTTATATGTGTAAGGAAAATATTCTTTTTCTACTGTGCGGAGAACGGGTATGCAGCTAGTTAGGTTACATTAAATTCGTTAAAAATAACCTAATTTACATAATTTTTTTGTTTTTATTTTAAAAGAGGGAGAAGGGAATGTTTCATGATTTGTCAAAATATCAAAAAGTTATGGTGGATAGAATTCACGATGCTACAGTTTTAAAATTATTTTAAGAAAAAAATCTTCAAAACAGATACTTAGTGTGAAAATTCCTAAAAATTTACATATTGAGAACAAACTGTTTTTAAAAGAAAATTTTCTCCTCTATCCGATTACTTCCATGCCATTAAGCCATGCAAGCGTAATTACCATCGTTATTGCGAATTAGGTGAGAAAAAATGCCAAAAATCGCATAAAACATAAAATAAAAAATTTTCTATGTCAAATTTTGAAAAAATTGCTTCGAAGTGCATAACTTCATGTTTAGAACTTTCTGAATGAAAACCAAATTTGGTGTTTCTAGGTGTAACCATTTCTCTCACTACGCCGCCGACAGTCAGACACACCCACAGGCATCTTTTATAATAAGTAGAGAATTAGAAATAAAAAAACGACTGAAAATTTGTGCGATTTTGTGATAGGCATTGATCTGAATTTATCTCACAGATTGCACAAACTAGTTCTGAATATTTTCTACATGGCACACTAAAGTGCCCTTCTCAAAAACAAAATACCCTTTTTCTTAAATCCTCTGAGGCTACCTTTTTTACATACTCCACTGGTCTTTATCCATGAAGTAATAAAGTTTAAAAATACAGTCTGCGAGTGGCGACCGTTAATTTTGACCTTTATCTATAATAATAAAAATGAATGTTTGTAAATCTGTCTGTTTGTATGTGTGCGGTCTCCAGACAAACCTACTGCACGCAGAACTCTGAAAATTTGAATATATAAGCCCATGAGTCCGATAATGTGCACCTGAGAATCAGAATTTAAAAATTTTAATTACTTTTTTAATTATTAATTAAAAACCGTTTTCAGGATGCCATGCTCGCCAGCCTGATACTGTGAAACAAAATCGCATACATTGGAAAACATGAAATGGCACGGAAATTTAGTCAGTTTTGCACCAATCTATATCAATAAAAATGAATGTCTGAAAATCTGCATGCGTGCGATGTCCAGAAAAAACTACTGGACGCAGAACTCTGAAAATTCGAACATATGAGCCCATTCCTTCGGTAATGTACACCTGAGGCTCAGAATTTTGAAATTTTAATTACTTTTTAAATTATTAATTAAAAACCGATTTTAGATCATCATGTTTGGCGAACTTTGGCCTCATGAAAAGATTTATGCTTGAAGTGAGTGGTAACCGCAAAAGTAAAAAACCGTTTTTTACGTTGCCATGCTTGGCGAGTTTCGCCCGAATGCTACTATAAAACAAATCGTTTGCATTTGAGAAGCATGAAATGGCACGAAAATTTCATCAGGTTTACGCCAAATCTATCTATCTCTATAATAATAAAAATGAATGTTTGTAAATCTGTCTGTGTGCGGTCTCCAGACAAATCTACTGCACACAAAACTCTGAAAATTTGAATATATAAGCCCATGAATGCCGATAATGTGCACCTGAGAATCAGAATTTTAAAATTTTAATTACTTTTTTAAATTATTAATTAAAAACCGTTCTAAAATGGAAATTTTCTTACCCTGTGTTACAAATTTTGGGAGCAACCTGCTGTTCTGGGGTTTAAAATAGTTTAAAATTCGTATTCTATGCGTTAAATAGTTAAATTTTGCTTTTTGTTGCATTGATATGTAATGTTCTGGAAATCTCGGGTTCTATGGGTCGTAGGTCTTCGAAAACCTAATTTTGGGGACTTATTTTTAGCTTCAAATTTGGCGATATTTCTTTATTTGGCACGTTTTTCCTAATGGGGATTTTTGACTTTTAAACATTGAATAACTCCAGTGTTTTTCAATCAATTTTCATGGTGTTTAAACCGTCTAATGATCTACTATTTCCAAATTTTCAGAAATTTAAATCGACAATCCTGAATTTTACAAGCTAATTTGATTAATTGATTGAAATATTTAATAACTCCAGCAATTTTAAAGCAAATTATATGTTTATTTTTCTTCATCTATATCTATTCCTTTTACAATACCGGGTCAATTTTTAAAAAAAAATTACTTAAAAACTGTGGTTTAAAAAATTATTTTGTGAAAAATTGTTCTGCCATTCGAATACTATGCGAAACTCCCCTTCCGTTTTTTCAAATGGGAGAAATGTGTGACATCACAGCAGTGAGTTGTTTTTAGTGGTGCGTTTGTAAGTACGTACCTGAAACTCTGGAACCATTATCTGCACATTCTGTTATATAATTGCGACCTAGAGTACTAATCTGGAGTTGCAGTTTACATGTCAGATTTTGTAAATCGCATAATTTAAGGGGTTCACGGGCAACGCCGTGCGGGTCTGCTAGTGTATAATACAGTGAAGTACCGTTCATACGTTTTTCGTTATATGTTTTTATCATTTATACATTTTTCTTAATGGTTACGGTGAAACCCATTGGCTTTTAATGTTAAATAATTTAATTTATACGTTTCCCCGAAGTCGAAAACTTTTTTTTTTTTTTTTTTTTTTTTTTTAAAGAACTGAAGAGGGGAGAAAATGTGTGACGCAAGTTTTTTTTTATACAAGTTTTAATATTATGCTAGAATACCTAATTTTAGGTGATTTAAATGATAATGTTAAACAGGCACTTTTAACTATGTACAGTGAACTTTTTCTGTGCATTCCCAAACAGTCATACAGCCGAAAATTATATAAATGTACAGTTAAGTGCACAAAATATTTTGTACATGTGGATTGACTATGAGTACAAGTACTAGCTGTTCATTAAATTCAGAATAAAACTGTTAGTATTATACACCTATTGTGCTGTAGCACACACATTTTAATACGTTAAAAGGCTATCAAATTCTTATTTCCAGCCTTTATGATAAGTAAATTAAGGCATAATTCAAAAGTATAAGTATATTGAAGTGATCAAAGGTGATCATGTTCACGAAAAACGAAAAAAAAATTGTGTTTTTTCTTGTGGTTTGTTGGTGCCCCAACTTTTTGAGCTGGACCACCCTCCAAGTGAGAATCCTGTGTGCACCACTGCTATTGTGTATTTTGTTTTCATCTAGTAATATAAGATATAGAATTTTAATTTTAATCTGATATTTAATTGTTGGTTATTACAAAAATGTACATACTTTTGAGAATTTCGTTTATACGTCTTTTCCCCTAATCTGTTGAAAAAAATATAAACAGTGCTTCACTGTATTTGTATTTGCAAAATTATCTGAATTGATGAATTACACATACTGGAAGTAAATTAAAATTTGGAAATGTATATTTTAAATCTGTATCAAGGAAGGTTCTCGAAAGATATTAAATCCTTGAATTTGCTTCAGATAAATAAATGGAAACCTTCTTTTTTTTATTTTTTTAAATTTCTAATAGCAAGGCAAATACAAAAAGAAAGAAGCAACAGCAAAACAATAAATAAAAATACAAAATATGACCGAAGTCATTCCCTTAAGAGCTCTCAAGTTACCCAATCTCGGGTAGTCAGAGTCATCAGTTTCCATGAAGTGACTTATAATGATGAAAAAACCCATTTATTCATCAGAATTCGGATGTTTCTACCCTCCTTCCTATTGGTTACAACAAGCCCTTTAATTATTAGTTTTTAATTTACTTATTAGTTTGCGATCAGATAAAGAAACATCATCTGATACATGCCAATTCTCATTGTCAATTCTCAAAGTCATTGTAGTGACCATTACAAAGCATTATGTCTAAGACTTTACTTCTCTTAAGGGTTGCAAACGCAGGCTTGTTACCTCTATTTAAATTATATATTGAAATATAACCCAGTAGCTCATCCCCAGGGATCGTAAATATTATGATATTTTCGAAAATATAAAAAATAAGGAATATTTTGATATATATTGGATATTTTGATATATATATATATATATATAGGATATTTTCAATAAAACATTAATCTTATGGTTGATAAATATTTTGGGGCATCATTTAAACATTATAACATAAGGTATTAAATTTTATATTTGTTAATATATTATATATATATATATATTAGGCAAGTTGGAGTGTATAGGCTGATTAATTTTATTTTTTACCAACTATGCGAAAAATTCCAGAGCTGGGAATCGAACCCAGGACTGCTGCATAACGTGCGGGTGCTCTACCACTGAGCTACTCTGGGACGATTCCCAGATGAAACTGGGTGGGTTTTTTCGCATATTTGGTAAAAAATAAAATTAATCAGCCTATACACTCCAACTTGCCTAATAACTTGAAAGGTTGATGGAATCACTTTCTAAAAATGTATAATTTCCGCGGCGTAATGGAGTTGTCGCGAATTAATTGTTTCATCTGTTCTATCTGTGGTTTGCAGAGGAAGATGATAAATGCCAACAGTTCTAATGCGAGAAGTTTCATCTGGGAATCATCCCAGAGTAGCTCAGTGGTAGAGCACCCGCACTACCACTGCAGTCCTGGGTTCAATTCCCAGCTCTGGAATTTTTCGCATAGTTGGTAAAAAATAAAATTAATCAGCCTATACACTCCAACTTACCTAATAACTTGAAAGGTTGATGGAATCACTTTCTAAATATAATAGCTAACTTACGTAAAGTGAAATCCCTAGATAATCCATTGATAAAGTGTGTATATATATATATATATTTTTTTCCATTTAACAACAAATTTTTATCACATAAAATAGCAAGCAGAAACAACTTTCTAAAAAAATTATATATGCTCCACCAAAATGAAAAATGTAAGTTATCAAAATGCAAAGTGTATTTTAGAGATATTTGTCTATTTGAAAGAAAATATAACTGATATATGTCATGAAAGATTACAAAATAATGTTTTCATCAAAAATATTGTGTATGTCACATTTACAAATCTTCTACAAGAGCACTCAAGAGGATCAAAAGATCCATTTCAAGCACAATAATTATATAAATGTTTGACCATCTTAGTCATCATTTAAGATTGGAAATAACATTTAAAATTTTTTTTAGCAGGGTCTTGCAAAGTTACATTAATATGAATATATAGCTCGTAGATGTAACGTAGCCAAATTTGACACAAGAAAGACTTTTGTTGGAAGCTGTTTTTATAATCAATGTGTCTTGTTATTATTTACCGTTCTCATTTCTTTATATTAAAAAAATTAAACGAAAAGGTGCATTTTCCTTCTTTTTCAGTCTCGTACCGACTCTGCAGTTGCAACTAGATTAATTTAAAGCTAGAAAAACATTCTAACCCAGCAGACAAAAGACTAGCTGTAATGTTTTCTAATAGCCTAGATGCTTTAGCTTTCATATAATCCTGTAGTGTTCCATCAAACTATGGATTCAGCATTCAAGAATTCATCCTCAAACTGTAAATCAAAAAATGTGCAGCTAAATGTGCTAGTAATAAAGCCATTTCTTCTCTGTTTGAGAATTTTTCCATATCTTTTTGTTTCATATACTTTTAATTTTTGCTTTAATCTGTACAAAATTTCTACATATTGGGCAGTTGTGCATCAATTACTTTGTACTTCATCTAGTGCAACTGCCTGTAGTAAAATGTCTATAACCTGAACAGTTAACCATTAGATTTTTGTGATTTACTAAGTTGGAAATGCTGTTCCAACTATTTTTGGACAAACTTTGTCCAAAAATATCATGATATTTATTTATTTATTTTTTTTTTTTAATATTGGATATATATCCATTGATATACATCAACGAACCCTGCTCATCACCCTCAAGGATTGCAGTTAGTGCTACCCTAGAGAGTCTGGTGAGCATTAGCATCACAACCAATGACAAGCTTCCCATTCACAGTACAGTGATCTAACAAAGATTTAGCTCTGACCGCAAGAGGATTGCTATTGTCAAAAGGAAAGTAAGGAGACAAAAAGAACCAGGCTTTTATCATTCTGAGTAATCTTGACAGCAACATTATCTCCATCAAGATAATTGGCCAAGATTAAGGCATGAAGCTTAGCATTAGCATAGCTGCCAACTCTTCCGGATTTTCCGGAAGATTTTCTACCAGTCTTTAAACAGTTTTATTTTACATTAAAAATTTGGATTTATTTTAAGCCTAAATTGCTAAGTAAAAATTAGTGGTGGAAAATCATCCGATAAAACAGAGTTTATACACTCCTTAAAATTCATTTTACAAAATTTAGGGCCCTTAAAACTACTTAAATTTATGTGGAACTCCTTAGAAACTCCTTAATTTTTTCATTTACAGTAAGAACGGTGATTAATGAAGTGCACAGCCTCTGCAACCTTCCGGATATTGGTGACCATGACCTGGTGATGGAAGAAGAATTTATATTTCTTTAACTAATTTAGAGTTTGTTACTTACAGAAAACTGTGTAATAACAGAATAAAAATAGTGTGAATTTTACTTTTTGTCTTTCATTTTAAGATTTTTTTGGGACATGCCTTCAAAAAACTCTATTTTTATATATTCAATTTGAATTAAAATTTTTGTTAAAACATATTTGTAATGTTCAATGATAATTAAGTACAGTCTCCTGCTAGCCTAAGATTGCAGTGGTAGTCCAGAAAAAAGTAAACTCCTTAAAAATTTTTTGGAAGGTTCTTAAATACTCCTTAAATTTCTTTTTGAAAAATAAGTATAAACTCAGTAAAATCGGAAGAGTTAGCAGCTGTGTAGGGATGCGCTGAATATTCAATAGGTATTCGGTATACTGCCTATTCGGCAGACAAACCGAATATTCGGTTCGGCCGAATACTTAAATATTCGGCAACCGAATAGTAAACAAATTTAAGTATTCACCAATTGATAAAGAAATACTTATTTTTTATATCATGAATGAAAGATATTGTATAGTACCATAATACTAAATTGATTCAAGTTGTTACTTACTAATATCACTTGTGAATAAGCATTAGAAAGTCTTCCTACCAAGGCATCCCATCCTTGGAAGATAGCCCTAACATAGCGTTCCACAATCACACAAAAAACTAATATCACAATGAAATTAGTTTTAATGTAAAGAGAAACACTCAGATGTTAAATTTGAATTTTGTTGCTTTTCAATTTTTCTTAAATCTTATGACACATTACATTAACCTTGCTACTAACTGATTTAATTTGAAACAGTAACCAGGAAAGAAAGAAAAAAAAAAAAAAAAAAAAAAAAAAAACTCATAACATTAAGGGTTCATAAATATGTAAAGTCAATTCACTGCTAATTTTTTTAATAAAATATGCAGGTAAAAAAATTACCAGTATTTCACTAATATTTTGAAAAAAAATTATTAATAATATATATATATAGGAAACACACTTAGATATTAAATTTTGCAGCATTTTAATTTTTGAAGTTTTAAACCATATGAAATATTGTTTTTAAAAAAACTAATTAAATTAATCATTGCAATCAAAGTTTAATAATGGTTTAATAAGTTTAATAAATTTTAACCAAGTATTCGATTCGGTATTCGGCCGAATATTCGGTTAGAATTTTAACCAAATATTCGGTATTCATTATTCGGCAAAATATGGTATTCGGTGCATCGTTACAGCTATGCATGGCAGCCGTAATATCATACAGTATATTAAAGCCTTTAACATTGAGACCAAAGATCTTCCCTTTAAGATTCCAAGGCTCCTGCACAAGAGCAATATCAACCAATCCATCAGCAATCTGCTTGCACAAAGATGTGGAGGCACCTTTACTGTGATGCAGGTTAATTTGAGACACATTTATGCAGTCCATACCAAAATGGAGGTAGGAGGAAGGAGAAAGCAAAGCAGCTTTAAACAGGCTAGCTGGTACAACTAAAGCAGAGCTTAGACTCCTCAATGTCCTTTCTAGCCAATAACTTATCAGCCTCATCACAGAAAGAAGCTGAAAAGTGGAATCAGAATTTTTATTCGGACTTTACTTTTAACATACATAATATAACATGATTTCTTTGGATAGTTAATTTATTCTTATAAATTTGAATATTCCTTTTTATTGTTCTCTTCTTTTCTTCATGTTATTCATAATTAAAAAATTGTTATTTTTCTTTTGTAATTGGTATTGTGTTTTTATTAATAAATTATGGTATCTCATAAAATCATTTATTTTGTTGTTCTAGTTAAAATTTGGTCTACAAACATGGACCACTCTATAACATCACTAGAAGCTAAAGCTAATGTTTGCTGTGTTAAATTTAATCCTGAAAGCAGTTTTCATTTAGCTTTTGGTTCAGCAGGTATGTTTTTATTTTCTAAATGTAGGGATGATAAACAGTTAACGATTCACTTTTATTAATAGTATTATTAAAACAATTGAATCACAAAATCTGCTTCAAAGACACTTTTTAATTGAAGGAACTAATACTATGTATGGTTCTGAATTTATTTAAAAAAAATATTTTTAGTTGTTAAATAAAAACATTTTTTTCTGCTTATAAATAGCAATTAATTAAAATTATATTTTGAAGTATTGATTTGCATTTTCAGGATTGAGCACATGAATATTTTTAAGTTAAAAAATAATTTCTCTTTTAATGCATATAAGTTTGTTTAAAATATGTGATCCACATTTCATAGTTTTTTGCTTCAGTTATTTCTCTTCAATTGTATCAAAATTATGGCTCTTCCTAAAATTTTGTAGTTCTAAATTGCTTTAGTATGTTGTGGTGATTAATAGTTTGTTATAAAATATTTATGTTTGTGTATTTAATTTCTGTCCTTTGCTTGCTTGAAGAGAAAAAGAAAAGTTGTGTGTGTGTGTGTGTGTGTGTGTGTGCGAGAGAGAGAAAGAGAGAAGGAACAGAATTAATTTTGATTTCTTACCTTTTTTTTTTTCTTTGTCCTTTTTAGCTTTTTACTTTAATTGATTTTGTATGATTTATTATGATATTAATATTTAATTTATAGAAGATATACATTCATTTATAGTTATTATGTATTCAAATTATTTTTCTGCCTCCAGATTACATTTAACATGCAATAGGCATAAAAAAAATATAGAAATAAAGCAAACCCCCCCCCCCCCAAAAAAAAAAAAAAAAAAAAACACAGCCAATAGTATGGGAAATGAGAAACATGGTACAAGTTTCAACGGACATAGGGGAAAAAAGGCTTTTGTATTAGAGAGAAATATGAATTTTGAAAGTCAAAGAAGGAATAAAAATAAAAACAGAAACAGAAGCATTAAAGCTCTTGATTTTACAGAATAAATTTTAAAACAAGTTATAGAGAATATTAAATATGTGATCTATGCCACAATCAGGGCCTGCATCAACATTAATCATTCTTAAGATAGCTAATATTAAACACTTATTAGGGGGGGGGGGCACAAATTATACAAGATGTGGATGGGGGAGTTTTGTAACACTTCATGTTTTGTAGCAAGATAAATTTTAGTGCCAGGCCAGACCTTTTCACTTTCCTAAAATATAGCCTTGACTAGGCATTGTTTTATTACAGCCTGAATCCAACCTCTTTTGCACAGGGGTCATACTGCCAATTGCCAATGTCATAAATAAAATTAGTTTGGTGAAAAAAAAATACATTTTGGTGAAAATATTGGCCATTGCTCTTTTTAATGATGTCTGGCAAAATCTAATTTGATGAAAATTTTAGAAAAGCCAAGCCAATTCCGGTTTTATAATAACTTGTAGATACTTATTGATAACTACTTCTAAGATTAAAATAGTATAAACATTAACATGCAAAATTGCTTCTTCATCCCAAAATATAATTATTTCATGTGCAAGAAAAAACTGTAATTGTTGATTTTGTCACACATTACACATGATGTTTGATGAGATGGCTTGTTATATGTATTGATAACTGATCATTTAGTCTTAGTTAGCATTCTACCATTTAATTCAGTAGTTCTGATCACGCGGTATGCACAAATGATTAAAAAGTTCAGGATTACAGCATTCAGGATTCACAACATAATTCCTTGCCTAAATAATAATTTTAAGTTGAAAATGAAAATTTTTCATTAAAAACTTTAAAATATAGCCTTGACGTTATATTTTAAAATATATATAGTACGTGAAGCTTTGTTATATTTCGAACCATTAAGAAAAATCTTAGAGTTCACAAACTACTATAAAACTTATTAGTTACTCTGTGTTCAAAAATAAAGCTTTTAAAAAACTAATAAAATCTGTTTAAATTGTTCATAAATGAATTACATTGACTAAAATTGATTACATTAAACTGATATGGTACTGATTAAATTAACTAAAAATGAAGAGAGGTGGAAATAAATTTGTTTTATCTTTAACTGATCCTCATTGATTTGATACGGAAATAGTCGGTAATATTTTGTTAATTTCAAAAACATTTTATGAATTTCTATGTTCTAAACATCAAATATCTTCAACGATCTTTATTTCATATTTTTTTATATGAAAAAGATATGGAATATCTATATATATATATATATATATATATTCTTTCTAATCAGATCGTTATGGCTAGTTCACATTTAGAATTCAGCATAAAACGATAAATTAGCATTAAAAATAATAGGAAAATGGCAGGATTAAAATATTCATTTGTGATGTATGGGCTTGCTAAAATCGAGTTCAACCATATAATTTAATTGTATTTCATAGTAAAAATAATCATCAAAAGAATACAGCCTTAAACGATAATTCATTAATGAATAATCCTTCACTTTTTCATTTTGTTTATGGACTGAAGCAGAGTGTCTGCACTATGGCATGGGGTTTGAAATTTTCACACCATGCAGATTTTTTAATATAGTAGACTCCCTTAGATATGTTCTGTGTTGTACAGGGCCTGATCTATACTGCACCTGGAGTGCAAAATGCAAGGTATAATCACTGCAAAACTTATTTGCACTCCTTAGAAACACAATGATGTTTAGCGTTGCCATTCAAAAGTTAAATACAGGAGCTAAAATGTAATAAAATCAGAATATCTATCTCATTTTACTGTGCTATATGGGCCTCTTTTAACATGCTATATGAAAACGATCACAATTTTTTCACCCTGTTCTACAAATCCATCTTGTATGGACCCATGTTAAAGTGGGGTCTACTGTACGAGTATAGTGAATCGATAGTTGTAAAAGTTTTCTCATAATTCATTACCAGTTTCTGTGAATATGCTAATATTCAGCAGTCCTCCCATCTACTTATGATCCATTATGTGTTAGCACACTTACAGCAAGATTAATAAGGTTGTAGGTCGCACCATCGTGTGATAGGTAGTTCCTGTCTAGGTATATGAAAGAAATGTATAGGTATCCGTAGGTATACAAAAAATTTAAAGTAGGCTGTTAAGCACGATTCTTACTAAAGTTTCATTTTATATCTCTGTTGTATTTCTGAGTATAGTTGCTTAAATATATAGCTATAACTCTGAAGAAATTTGAAAAGAATCGCACCCTCGAAATTAAAATTTTAAACTATCAATTAATTATAATATTACAATAAAAAGTGGGTAAATACTATTATCTGAAATTCTAATATAGTTGAGAACTCAAATAGCAGTTTTGTTATTTGTATATTATAGCCATCTTATTCTTCTTCTTAGCTATCTGAACTCCTATCTTTTTGTGAGATCTTTATTAGAATAATAGAAAAGATGATGATATGATTATAGTTTAATTCAATACAGTTCAGAAAACTGTACTTCTGTTGTATATTAGTATGGATAAAGTTTGAATTTTTGCCTGAAATGTCTTGTATAAACTAGCAAATCGGATGAAAAAATTTAACTGAAATCTTTAGTAATTGTATTTCTATTTTATCTTGCAGATCACTGTGTTCACTACTATGATTTGAGAAACACAAAGCAGCCATTTGCAGTATTTAAGGGTCACAAAAAGGCTGTTTCATATGTTAAATTTTTGAATTCTCATGAGCTTGTTTCAGCGTATGTGTAACATTCATTTACTTCATTCTTCTGCCTATTAAATACTTGCTTTTTTATTCTTTTTTCATCCATTTATGATTGTAATACTTTTAATCTGATTTTATTTGAGAATAATTATTAAATGTGCTTCTTGATTTCTTGAAAACAGGTCAACTGATAGTCAGTTAAAACTGTGGAATGTTAATCAGTCAAACTGCATTCGTTCCTTTAAAGGTCACTTAAATGAGAAAAATTTTGTTGGTCTTGCTACTGATGGGGATTTTATTGCATGTGGTAAGTACTGCTTTTTAATTATTTTCTTAGTAATTATAACTGAAAATCTTTTAAAGTTACAATTCTTGTTGTTAATCACTTTCCAGTACATGTTACATACTACTCAATATAACAAAGGATATTCTCTAATAACTTTAAAGCTGACTATCTCAAATTTACTAAAGGCCTTATTACACAAAGAAATTTTCGGGCGATTTTGTTGCTGCAACCAGTTGTGGGCAGTGATCGATCTAGGTTTTTTTCAGAAGAGTAAAATACTCCTTAACCTTTTTATAAAGAGTATTTTCTTTTCCAAAGGAGTAATTAAAGCAACGAACAGTTATGCTAAATATTCAAATACATAATTAAATTGCATTTGACACATAAATAATAACTGATTATAGTCTGGGTACATAAATGTCAGTTTAACAAAAACTAGTGCAATAATTGGGTTTTTTAAATTTAAAATCAGCAAATCATAATTATTTATCAAAATATACCTAATTTTATACGGAAAAGCAATGCGTAAAAATACGCATTCCGAAATTTTTAAGGCGTATTCTGAATTTGTAAAGCGTGAAATACGCATCTGGAGGTGTTATCGCGATCACTGGTTGCAGGAACCTCTTTCCTGGGAATTTTCCTTGGGTACCTAGGGAATGGTCAACTCCAACTTTTACGTTCAGAGGCAAAAATATTGCAGGTTGCTGGAATGCCAACCAATCTCAGTGCTTCCTATTCCTACATCACAAAGTTGGCAGATGACTCATCGGTACAGATTGTAGTGATGAGCAAAGGAAAAATGCCTCTTAAATGGCATTGTGATATGGAAATAGATTTGATTGAAATTCCACATTTATGAAACTGTCGAGATCCTAAATATTTAAAAAGATTGCTGAGGCAATATACTACCTATACCTACATGCTCTAGCAATCACCCATTCTTGAATCTAAGGCATTTTTGAGCACAGCTGAGTGTTTTATTACAGCAACTCTGCTTGCACATCGACTTGCCGAAAGGAGTTTCGGCAACTGGTTGCAATAACAAAATCGCCCGTATTTTTCTTGTAAAATAAGGCCTTAAGTGTCATTCAGAGTTGGGCAGTATTGCGAATACACGTATTTGAAATACAATTGTATCTTGTATTTTCACTTGTTGGAAGCAAAGTGTTTTGAAAATATATTTTGAAATACATTTGATGTATCTTTTATTTTCAAAATACTGAAAATATCTTTTTGTATTCTGACGTTAAATGAATTGTAACACCACATATAATGTACAAATAAAATTAACAAAATTTCTGTTATTCACATCTGTTCGCTCCCTCTTGATGTCATTCATGAGCTGTACATGCATTACGTGTGGTATGTGAAGAAGTGTTTGGATGCATCGTGATCTTTAAATTTAAGTAAACAGGAGAGGAAAAACAGTCCTTCACGCTCATGTTTAGAAGAGTATAATGATGCTTCGTCTACGAAGTTTTCTAGATTTAGAAGTGAAATCGAAAGAAGTAAAAACATGTTTCAGTAATATTTATTGGAATTTCTAAGCAATTTGAGCTGTGTTGCTAAATTACAGAAAAATAAGGTTATCAATATTTTTGCAGTAATAGGATAAATAGTTATTGTGGATAAGATAAACCTACACGAGGGCTATAAACCGGAAGGGGGGATGCTTTGGATGGAGGACCTTTTTAAGGGGTTCTAACACGAATTCACTCAACATCTGGAGAAAACTGCCTCAAATTCCAGACCAGTAGATCGAAAGCCACATGTAATCGAAAGAGATAAATCAAACTTTAATGCTAGATGATTTTGAACCTGCTGTGCAATTCTTGGTGGCAAATGTTTCCAAATTTTGTCTGTAGGTGGATATGAAAAAAATAAGGTGCAATTCCAGTTATGAATGCTGAAAACTTCCATAATATACAAAACATTTAACTAATCAATCAATTTTAAAACTCACTTAAAAATGAAATTAAATTTTATAATAAAATTGATTAACCTAAGTATTTATGTTTAAAATGTTAATTATGAAACCAACAAGTAATAAATATATATGTAAAGGTTCATTTTATGTAGTGTGACTTTTGGATATTAAAGTTTTTATAAACAATTGTGTTTTTATAAACAATATAAAACAGTTTTATATTCATTTTGAAATTTGTATTTTGTAAAACAAATTAACATAAATTGTTCAGATGTTGTAATGATACTGTTTTAATTACATTTTGAGATCTAGTGGAATTTCACAGAAATGGTCTATTTCAGATTTATTACTATACAGGTAAATTTTTTAAAGCTATCATTTATAAACAACAACTGGTAGGTTTTTTTTTAACACAACTACTATGATTCTTTTTGTTTGTCTTATTAAAATATATTTGAATAAAATAAACTGGGATCTTCAGTGGAAAGTTTAGCTTATTTTCAACTAAAATGCTTTTAAAATTTTAGTATTTTGTGTGCATTTTGAAATTTGTATTTTTCGATTCAGTAAATATTTTTTATTTTAATATATTTAAATCAATGTATTTTTTATCTAAAATACATTTTCGAAGTATTTTACCCAACACTGGTGACATTTTAGGTCAACCACTCAGCTTTTCAATTACCTTGATGTTTTTTCTGAGCACAGTACTTTTCATAGTCCTGTATGAATTTCATAATATTTTCTAGGTAGTGAAAGTAACTCTCTTTATGTATACTACAAAGGCCTTTCAACTCATGTTTTGACATTCCGGTTTGATACTACAAAAAGCATAATAGTATGTACTGATATATATTTTTTATTTTCTTTAATTTTTTTGCATGACATAAAGCACTAATTTTTCTATTAATATTTCTTGTAGGAAAAAGACAGAAAAGATGAAGATTCTACTGAATTTGTTAGTGCAGTTTGCTGGAGATTGGTATGATTTAACAGCTTATTTCTTTGTCTTAATATTTTTTCAACTCATTTTTCTTTTACTCTGCATGTATTTCGATTTTCAGGCTATACTACAAAAAAGTTTCAGTTTGCCAAATTCCAGTACCTCGAGTCTGCCTTTTTGTACCTTTTAGCTTTAACCTAAATATACAAAATAGTTTTATTTTCTGTCTTGGACCATTTGTCAGATCTGGGCCAAATTTGGGGCACTGACTAAATAGGACAAAAGAATGCTATTGCTGGGGGGGTGGGGGGAAGAGACGAAGTGAATAAAGGCAGACGTGAATAATATTTTAATAGTAAATAATATATTATAGGGTGGTGGACAGAAGTGAATAATATTTTATGTTTTGTGCAGTTTTTTGCAAACTTTGTGTTATCGTTAGCTAAATTATGTTTCTTCTTTCGCTAACTGCATGTGTACATGCCAGGAAAACAGTGGAACTTGCAAATTTTTTAATTAATTATTTTTTTCCTTGGGGGATAATGGGACTAGGCAAATTTCTTAACATCAGAAATTCAAACCAATTCAAGCTGGAACTTGGGAAACTCATTTTGAAATTCCATTTTTGTTATTTATGGGCTAAAAATTGTGTTGATTGATTGATTTTTGTGATATTGGGGCTCGTATCAAATAGAGTTTTTGAAGAATTGGGCACGTATGCCGACTAATGTTTTTAAAATTCATTCATACATTAGTGGCTATAAAAATAAGCCACAAGACTATATTGAGCAATAGTGGACATAATTGAGCAATTGTTTTTCGGCAAGTCATGCTTTAGTATCTAATGCCCTCAGGCAATGCAGCTAGTAATAATAAAAGGGTGGTAAAAAAATGTGGGGTTTTGTAAAAAGCCCAACCCGGGCGGGTTTTATTAAAAAACCCTGGGTTTAGAGTGAAAAAACCTGGGTTTTCTTGGGCAAAATTAAAATTTTTGGTACTTGAACTGAAAATTGCACATATAAAAATGCAAACTTCAAACCATAGACAAACATAAAATTAGGGTTTAACTCACAAAGGGAACTTGGCACTGCCCTCCAAAAAATAAATAAATGAATGAATGAATAAATTTGCTTCTAAAAACTTTCACTGTGTAATCTTTTGATTAAATATTTATTAGCTCAGTAAATTATAAGTAATAGAAACTTAAGTGACATACCATTAAAATATATCCACAAATAACAATAACTTTAATTTCGAGTTGTGCAAATTCCAGAAACTACTTAAGCTACTTAAAATAAAAACTTTGTAAAAAAAACACACATAAAAAGTTACTTATAAGATGTAACGATCGTTTCGGTCTTCATCAGTCAACCCCTTCAACTCACAGAGCTGAGGGAACTGTAAAAGATAAACAAACAAGCATGTTGCCACAGAGAAACAAGAAAAGGGGGAACAAAACCATGGAGAGGGAAAAAAGGGGAAGGGATGAAAAGAAAAGATGAACAAACAAAAATGCATAAATAAATAATAACAAAATAAAAAGCAAAAAAGAACACGCAAACAAACATAAAAAAGAAAACGGGACAAGCAAAAGAATGTCAAACAAAAATCACATAAAAACACAATAATTTTTTATTTTAATAGCAACTTTTAATAGCAATTTTATTTTAAGAGCAGGACAGCACGTAACATTTTTTTTTATAAGAAGAGTAAAATAATAAAAACAAAGCAAAGACAGTAACACACATAAAAACTAAAACAAAATAAAAAAGAAAAAAAAATAGATTAGGAAGGGGGGGGGGAGGGAAAGAGGGGGGGAATGGTAGCAGAGTAGAAAGCGGTGCACAATATCTTAGCCTTAGAAAACCGAAAACGATGATTAGAATGGGAGGCAATAGAAGATTTGGAAAGCCTGTGCTTAGTAACATATCTCTCATGCTCGTTGAGCCTAAATTTGAGAGCTCTTCTGGTCTGACCAATATAGCCCAAATCACAACGTTCTCAAGGAATATAATAAACACCCCAACGGTTCTCAGTAGGAATAGGATCTTTAAGGGAAGAAAATTTAAGTTTATTAACAGGTTTTAAAATGATTGACAAATTATGCCTTTTGGACTCTGCAACGCACCTGCTACATTCGAGCGTCTAATGGAGACAGTGTTGAGAGGACTTTCCTACAAAGCATGTCTCGTTTATTTGGACGATATCATCATCGTCGGAAAGACTTTTGAAGAGCATCTCGAGAACATCTGAAAGGTGCTGCAGAAATTAAAGGAGGCAAACTTGAAACTGAGTCCATCGAAGTACAAAAAATCTTTTTCGAAATGTATTTAATGATAATTTCATAGGAAAGAAAATGCATGCAGTCAAATGTGGAAAACTGTTCTGCAAAACATTACTCCAGCTAATATTTCAAAATACCCTAGAAGTACAAACGAGACGAAATACTAAAATCTGGATTATTTTATTTACTTGCAAACATTCATCAGAGATAATTTTTACTAATATAAAATAGTATTTTTTATTTTACTACATGATGAAATACCCATAAATTGAATCGACTTTAATTAAATGTCGCACTACTTTAAGACAGAAAAACTGATCACATTTAAATTACATTTTTTGACAACTTTTTACAGATTACATTTAAAATTATTTAAAAAAACATAAACAAAGAAGTAATAAATACCTCCTTTCCATGTATTAAAACAAATCAAACAAATATACAAACCATCATACAAAGTTACAAGTCCTCTCTTCGACACATACATTTTAAACGGATTTCCGTGATTTGAATTGTAAAAACAAATACTTGTTTCGTCGGGAAGTACGTTATCTCGGGCACATAATACCCGCTCACGGAGTCCGAACCGATCCCGAAAAGACGTCCGCAGTCCAGAACTGGAGTCGTCCTGAGAATATCCATGACTTAAGAAGTTTTCTCGGTCTGTGTACTTACTATCGAAAATTCGTAAAGGGTTTTTCTCAAATTGCAAGACCACTTCACAAGTTGATCAAGGCTGGACAAAAATTCCATTGGACTGGAGAATGTGAGGATGCTTTCTATGAACTCAAGACGGCCCTAACATCTTCGCCGATCCTGTCGTATCCTCATCATGACAAGCCATTTATCCTGGACACAGATGCGAGTAAGGAGAGTGTCGGAGCAGTTTTGTCGCAGGAGATAGATGGCCATAAACGTGTCATTGCTTACTGGAGCAAATGCCTTTCAAAAGCAGAACGTAACTATTGCGTTACATGGAAGGACCTTCTGGCTATCGTCAAGGCCGTAGAACATTTCCATCATTACTTGTACAGCCAAAAGTTCCTGCTCCGAACGGACCATGCCTCTTTAACCTGGCTTCTAAATCTCAAGAATCCAGAAGGCCAGATAGCCAGGTGGATAAGCCCATAAAAACCCATGGGTATTTTAAGGTAAAAAACCCGCCCTGGTGGGGAAAATGAGGAGCTACCCGGGCAGCAAATCTGACAACCCTGAATAATAATAATAATAATAAAACCCACATAAATTGCATATCTTATTTCATAGTTGGTAATCAAAATTGAAAAATACTTCTATTATTTTTACAAATAAAAAAAGTTAGAAAATCTGCAAGATCTTTTAATGACTTTGAATTATTTGTATGACTATGAAATTTCTCCTTTGTTAACATGAGTATTCAAAACCAATTCAAAGGGAGGAGAAAATCTGGTTTAAAGTAAATATAATAGTTTGAAAAATGCTTAAATAATGAAATAAGCATTTATAAATTATTTTACCTAATGTTTGCAAATTTTTGGAAGTTTGTAATATTATTTGCAAATTTGTCTAATTTTCATTTTAGGGATCTAATGTCGTTGTTAGTGCAAACAGTCAAGGAACTATAAAGGTAAGAAAATGAACATTTTAGAGCTTCAATAGCATTTTATGCAGTGTTCATATGGTCCTTATATTTATGTAGTTTAAAATTTGGTCCTTAAAAATTCCCTTGGCTGTTTTTAAGCAAAATTACGTCTAAAAACAGCCAAAGGTCCTTATTTTTCCCACTCCTTCGACCAAGTGCTTTTGCATATTCCTGAATTTCTAGTTTCGTTTTAAGCCGAGACTGTGGATCGGTTCTTGGTTCCAGCCTGTCTGCAATCTTGCCGGACCAATCGGATTTTAGCGATAACAAAGAGCATGGAGAGCATGTTCCTGAAAAAAAAAAAAAAAAAAAAAGAGCTGAACAGAATTTACTTAGAAGAGCTGTTCTGTCCTGTGGCATATAGGTTCTTTGCTGTGAAGTGGATACATCGTTATTATTATCATTTTTTGTTTCTGTTTATAAGTATAATACATTAAATATAAGTATTAAAAGTACTTTTTTTCTACCATTTATCTAATTGTAATCATAATTGGTCATTTAAAAATCAACTAATTGCAGGTATATTCTATAATGTCATGAAAATTTGTTTAAGGTCATTAATTACTAAAGTAATTAATAATTAGTACTTTTTAGTATATTTTTGTTTATCTGCTTTTATTATATTTGTTCAATGTTTCAATTTTGATTCTATCAATTTATCTTTTCCAGGTTTTGGAACTGGTGTAATTTATTTGAACATTAAAAATTTTAAAGTTATGAAGTAAACAAAATGAATCAGAAGTTTTATGGTTTGATAAAATGTATGTATATAATGTTGTTGGCAGCTGTACCTAAAACTGTAAATGGTTTTTTAATCTTTTTTTTTTTTTTTTTGGCCAAATGATTGTTACATGTATTTTGGATAAAATTTTAGTTACAGTTGTTTTATCTTTATTTAAGTAGTATGATCTCTAATTTTACATGACACACAATTGACAAGAACTAAATTATATTTTTCAATGCATCTTTTGTATAACATTTATCTTTGTACTAGCTGCCTCCGGCGACCAGTTGGTTCGCCATCTTAATTAATCTTATTCAGAGAGACCCCTGTTCTTCACCGGCTTCCTTGGCACTCAAATCTCTCAGATTCTAAATGGATTTTAAAATTAAGATGGTTACAAACAGGGACGGCCCTACGGTAAGTGTCGTCCCTGCTAATGTAAAAAATATGCCCCCCTTTTATGCTACTAGTTTTTGAGTTCGAAATGACGCCCCTTCGAAGCCAGCGCCCAGATGCGTTGCTTACTGTGTCGCGCTGCCCCTAATTACAAAAATAAGATGGTTAAATGATAAAAACCTGCAGAAAGGAACAAATTATTTTCGTCTTATATTAATTCTGAAGAGCTTCTGGATGTATTGGCCTTTATCAAAAAAGGAAAGGAAAAAAAAAAAAAAAAATCTGAAACATTTTCAGATTTTAAATACGCACTAAAGCGCTATATTAAAGCGTATTATAATCCATGGTCTCCCTATTTCTTCCTATCTAAGTTGGAAGTATATCATTATTCATGAGTGTGATTAAACACAACTAAAATTGATATTTCTATCCTTTTTCTGGATGTAATACTTTAGAAATAGATGGGGAAAACTGTGCAGAAAAATGCACAATTCGAACTGAAATAAAGTTTAAAAACTCATTCAGGTGTATTCATAATTCAAGTAGCAGAAGCAGACGATAAATAGCGCTTGGTGCTAGAATCACATCTCCTCAAAATCTTATATCAACCATTTTATTTGTTGCCAAATTAAAAAGTTGCACGTTTTAGTCTCTGAAAATTTCCAAATCATATTTTTCTTTTGAGTATAAAACATTTCATTCCTGCTCTGATTTCACATGCACACGATGTTTTAATTAAAAAATAACCTTACAAATAATGTAAACAAAAAAAATCGTTATTCTTTTATTTTTACTTCAAGAGTCTGAATAATTTAATAAACTCGCCAAACATGGCAACCTAGATAGCTAAACTCTCCCTCTTTCCACTGCAGGGTTACAATTGCAAAATGGCGAGAACAAAAATGATCATTTTGCGACACGTTTTTTATCGATATCTCCTAAAATAATTCGAATTTCGAAAAAATCACTTCAAGGTGTGTGGAGACCAGTCTTGGAGAATTTCTGTACAAAATTTGATAAGTCTACGATCACCCGTTTCAGAGCTACGCAAGACACAGACAAACGGACAGTTTACAGATTGCTTTATTTATATAGATATGTAAATATTTTGACACATTCTTAGTTATATAATGCCTAGTTCATTAGAAGTCTGCTTGTATCTTTTTGTAATGTGTTCCAAAACATAACAAATTTGTTTGCACGCATATTTATCAGGATTAAAACAAATTTTGAGTAAATAAAAGTAGATATAGCTCACACATGCAATTTATGAATATGCATTGAAAAACTTTCATTCTGGCATTTTATAGAAATTAATTTTTAATATTTTTTATTTATTACAACTTTCATTAATATCCCTCCTGTATCACAATGTCAGGTTTCTATTTTGTGGGAATAAAATAAATTCGATAATAATTGTATTGGCAAGTATTTCTAGGGATCGACTTATATAATTGGATCCCTAGGGCACAGATATTTGTAAAAACTACAGCACAAACTTTCTTTGTAGATTCTTATTTAAATTGAAACTCACTAACATATCTCAAATACTCTATAAACATTTCTCATTACTATAAAATCTCGAATGTTACTTTTAAGAATTCTTGAAGTTAGTGTTTAAAATATTTAAAACGCATGAAATTCCATGGAGAAAGTTCTAGACACAATCTTTTTTTTTTTTTTTTTTTATAAAGTTTTTGGTGCTTATTAATGTTATGTAAAATAATTTAGTTTTTTAAACTTTCGACAACAGTGATACAAGATCATTTTGGGAGGGGGACGGGGAAAGTCATCTATTTTTTAGGTTCATGCCACAGATTCAGAGCTGGACAGTATCATAGATGGAAAGTGTTTAATGACATAGCGATATCAAAACGAGGCAAGTTAGTTAATATACAGGGTTTATCAAAAATAGTCAAATCATGATCCATCTATGATCATTTCTAAAACATACTGCATAGTAAATCAGATTAAAAATCCATATTTGGTATTTTACTGTAATTTACTTATGTTACTACCATCTTTTATTAATTTACAGTTCTTCAAAATATTAGAAATCATGAAAATGTCAGCTACACTTCTTTTGGTATTTAACTACATAAATTTTATGACATACCAATACCACTGTGTTTTTCTTCATTTATGAGCATTGCCTATTTTGTCAATTATTATTTTTATTTAGGAAGACTTAGTGTTTAGATTAACCCATGTTTTTGGTCAACTGTGCAAAAAATTCCAGAGCTGGGGATCGAACCCAGGACTGCCACTTAACATGCAGGTACTCTACCACTGAGCTACTCTGGGATGGTTCCCCGATGAAATTTCTTGCAATAGAACCGTTGGCATTTATCTCTTCTTCTGCAAACCACAGATTGAACAGATGAAATCTTATTTCATGACAACTCCGATATGCCACCTTCCTAAATATAATTGAAGGTTGGTACAGTTTCTAAAATTATTATTATTTTTATTTGTATTAGATTCTGCAAACTAATAACAATTAAATCAAAAATTAGGCCACTCACACCTTGGAGAGGTGTATTTTATTGAGAATTAATTATTAAATAATCAAAATAATTTGTAATATTGTACATTACATTTTTAAAAAAGGATCATTTTGATATCTAGCAACTACTGCCAATGTTTGAAGAAAATATAAAATCAAGCTGTTTTAAAGCTTGAGTCAAAAGCTTCTTTTTGAGCTTAAAGTCAAAAACTTCTGATTTGATCCGTGTCCTCAAATATCAGTAGTTACATTTGATAAATACATAGTTGCGAATTATTAAACAATCATTATTCCAGAGTTGGTCACCATCTTCATAGTTATTGCTCTGCTTAATGGTGTTACTGTATTAGCCCGAATATAACACGGTGTTTTTTGACTCACCATTGCCCATAAAAAAAACCTGACTCGCACTAAATTTGAGGTCTAAATATAGAATTTTTTTAATTAACTTGATTGAAAATTTTGGGGTTGCACTATATCTGGACCAATACGGTAATTCTTTTGCACAATAGCAAGTCTTTCCCCCCCCCCCCTCTATTTCACCAGTTTTCTTATTACACATTATTCAAAATTATTACATATATTTACTAACCATAAATAATTATGGATGATACAGAAAGTACCTTAGCAAAATGGCATTTTTTAATTGTGAAATTTGTGGGATTTCCTGAAATTGATCTGAAAATTGAGCGATTCGCGACATTTTGAGAATACAGCACTTGAAATATATTATGCTTTTATCAAAGTTAAGCATAATAATGATCGTTTGTTTCAGTGGTTAGCTAGGGTTAATGGCACCTGATGTGGTCCTTCAATTTGCCGCCCCATTCTTTCTAAGTTTCAGCATTCTGCCAGCCCCTTATCTTTGTTTTTATCTTGCCACCTTTGCGGACCATGCCCCCCCCCCCCTCTTCTTATTACACCTCTATTCAATTTTTTCAATTCCTATAATTCTCAATTGATAGATGAGTTAAATTGTTTGCTGCAAGACTTCTAAATAGAATCTAATAAATGTTTATGCTCAATAACTTGGAAAATTTTTTGCCTGCAAACAAAAGAATTTAAATAAAATTCTGATTTATTTCATTGATTTTGAGAATTTTTATGCATTCTGCATTGCAAGAACTTTATTTTTTTTATTTTTACTACAAGCTAAACACATATACCCTAATCCACATACACTGATTTTTTTTTAAGTTTGTACCAACAAAGGTACAATATCGAATGTGGATATGACCAAGTATGAAAACTTGTGTCCCAATGATAGTGTGATAAAATTGAGGAACCAGAAGTAATAGTTTTCCTTCTAGCTAACAAATCGTGTCTGGCTAAAAATTTCTAAAACCTTTTTCAATAAATGTATTATGCATTCTTATAAATAATAAATATGTATGCAACACAGGAAATTTTCTCCAAAAGAGAGAAAAAAAAAAGCTAACTATGCATTGTAAGTCAGAACATACATTACAGCTCTACATGTTAAAGCTTTGGGGATAAGTGCTAGTCATATTGAGATCATCACAAACCAGTTTCTATACATGTTAGCTACTTGTAACACTCTCATGGAACTCAAAAGTACCCTTTTTAACCCCCTCCCTCCCTTGGGGTCCTTTTTTTTCCAAAGCTAACTCTACCTATGTATGCATAGTCAATTTTTTAAATAAAGTGCCCCAAAAAAATTATGGAAGTGCCCTTTTTAGAACTCTGAGCACCCTGCCCTTTTTTAATGCTAGAATGAACTCCTGTGTTCTGCAAAAATGCTAAAGGCTTCTTAAAATTGCTACAGATATAAAATTATTCCCCTAAGGTTGACAACAGTGTTTGCTTAGGAAAAACGATTCAACTGTGATATCTGAATCCAAATTCACTTGAATCCTAATTAATCAAATTGCTGGGAAGTCAGGTAGATTCTGTGTATTCTGACCTGGAATGATGGGGACTATTAGGGAGTTTAAAAATGATAGTTAAGAGGTAGACACCCTGGATACACTCATTACAACCCTAGTAATAGATAGTTGTAGTTTTTTTAAACTAGTAAACCTTGTTCCTTTGGAAATCCATCTTGTGCAGTTTTTAAAAATGAATGAGGGCAAATTGTTTTAGTTTATAAATAAAAATTAAACTCAATGGCACAACAGTCCAACCCAAAGGCTCAACTTTGCCTGGTCTTGGAATCAAATTTTGAGGCTAGGCATTGCAGTACAATGTACTACCTTTATGCCACTGAGCTTTACTTTATAAATGAATATTCTACTATACAATTCACTAATGGTCTGATGACAATTGCATGTGTTTTTCAAAATTGCACTCAACATTACCACGTTTGGTAACCTTAGACAAGAATTAGGCACAAAAAATAAGTCAAAAAACTGAACCCAGCTCTGATATCTCCTGTATTTGGTTTGAAATCACCAAATCCAAATATGATTTAGGCTCTGAAATACTCTTTTAGCAATTAATTGTGATTATAAATAGGTCTACTACACCACTACATTCAGAGGCACTTTAATATGATAAAATGGCGTTAAAAGAAAAAGTTGTATAATTGTGTTGTGTTATACATGAACCAAAACAGGAAGCTTCAGTTGAAATTACTAGTGTTAACATTAGCAAAATATATAAAACATTGCCTCACCTTGAATGACCCATAAAATTATGAAGAAAACTAATAAATAATTTGCTATTTTTATCAACTGAAGTAAGTGGTGGTTGAATCTATGAAAGCAATACTTTAAAGGTACTGTCCATATTTTTTTTTCCCCCTCGTATGAGATGCACACTTAAAAAAAAAACCCATATGGCATATATCTTCAGAAAATCATTTCTTTTTGACAGGTGAACTACGGCACAACTCTTGAATGACATTGCTCAACAAAAACAACAGATAAATGAGGTAGATCCAGGGCCCTCGCTAAAGGGGGGGTGGGGGCTCCCCTTCCTAACACTCACAAATTCTGTTAAACTTGGCAAACTTGGTGGGGGGGAAAAAATGAACAAACTTTATATCATTTACTTTCTATTTCTAGTACACTTGGCAAAATTAAGAAGTGAATAATATAGTTGATAAGAAATAAATAAGTTGGTAAAAACTGAAATTTGACTTGGAAGTTTATTGACTTTTCCCCCACCCAAAAAAAGTCTTAGCAACGGCCCTGGGGGGATTTTTGTAAAAGCTCCTACCCCTCAACTGGGTACTCAGAGGTGTGTAGTTTTCAGTATTATATCAAAATATGAGGTTAGGTTTGCCATTGTTAAAAAATGGCTAACCTAATACAACAGAACCATATGCTTGTGTATAGAGATGTAACGAATAGTGATTTGGCCGAATACCGAATATTCGGCCAATAGCTCAGGCCGAATACCGAATATTCGGCTCATAGTTTAGGCCGAATACCGAATATTCGGCGACCGAATATTGCATTTTTAAAAATTTCATTTTAACTGTAAATAAAATATTGATTTTCAATTTTGTAACTAAATACTAAATGAAGATTAATTAAAATTCATTTTATATTATTTGTAAGTACTTAAAAACAAACAACAGTATATTATATGGAAAACTAAAAAAATATTGGTCATGATAAAATATATTTTACAAAGTTAAACACTAATAACAGCATAATTATATTTTGAGATATTCATAATTTAATAAATATGCTATGCTAAATGTCATTAATCTGATAACTATACATAATCACATCATGTTTTGGGTTTTACAGACTCTGAGCAAAATATATTTAGCAGCTTTTCAAAATTATGCTTGTAATTAAGGATCTGAAAAAATTCCTTCTACCCCTACCCAATAAAGAAATTAAAAAATCAAGTCAAGTAATGTCAATAAGTAGAAAAGTCTGCATTTCTATAATATTATTATTGCATTAGATTGTTTCATTCAGCTTAAAATTCAATGAATTAGGATATTTTATTATATGAGATTAAGTCATTGAAGTATAACTAAGCAGTATTATTTGTAAATGCATTAAAAAAAATATTTTTCTCTTTTTTTCCTAAAATTATTCGGCCACAAGTATTCGGCCGAATACCTGTTCAGTATTCGGCCTACCGAATATTCGGCCAACTGAATATTCGGCAAAACAGCCGAATACCGAATAGTGGCCGAATATTCGTTACATCACTACTTGTGTATCCTGTAACAAAAAGCAACCAGAAAAGGAAAGAAAAACTCATAATTTGACGTCATATCATTGGTTAGCTTAACACTATGTACCAGCCAGAGGCGTAGCCAAGGGGGGGGGGGGGGTCATAAACCCCCGCCCCCATGAGGAATTTTTTACCATACAAAATGTATATCCTTTTCTACATTATCACACACACACGTATACATCTATATGAGTTACAGTAGTCATAACCCCCCCCCCCCATGAAAAATTTCCAGCTACGCCCCTGGTACCAGCATATGTGATTTATAGAACTTTATTGATTAAGCAGTAACGTGTTTCCAAAATAAGCAAGCAAGAAGGAGCTAAAATAAGTACATTAGAAGAAAATCTTAAGATAAATAAAATTCATCAAGTTATGAAGCAGCAAACATTTTGACTTCAGTAACTTTTCCACATTTAAAAATGTTCTGTTACAGTAAACCATTAAGGGGCCATATAAATATTGAAATTTTAAATTATAAGTTTTAATTTCATTTTCTGGCATAATGCAGAGAAAGAAGCAAAACTAATTTTACAATACTAATCTTTAAGCTAAGGGTTATAGTCAGGCTCTATAAAAATCTATCGAGGATCAGACTTACTAAACTGTATATATGTGTAGCATGCAGATGTGTAACACCGAGTATGCTACGCAAAGTGCAGGAAGAGTTTTCTAAACAGGTGCATATTTGCTTTGCAGCCGAAGTGCCGAAGGAAGCTATACTTTGAACAAATGTTACGCTAACTGGATTTGTAAGATTATTTCAAGTTTCTAAAATGCATATATTCGTACTTTAAAATGTTTCATTTTCTATTTTAATGTTTGATGAAGTGTTTTATTCTCCTGTTTTTGTATTTTAAGTTATTTAACAGCAGTTCATTTAAAAAACTCTTTAAAAAAATTCTATTTTCAGTATAAGCTATATTTTTATGTTAATTTATTGGATACACACAGTTAAACGTTAATCTTCATTATTGCAATCTACAATTGTAAAATAGTTGATGAAATTGCTAATAAATATTACAAGGCTCAAAACTATGTACATTACTTTTCTCAAATTCATTTTGTATACAACCTCTATTTTGCATCTCGAAAAGTGCTCTAACTTTAAGCAGCTGTAACTCAGCGAATTTTGATCGTAGAAGGACAATTTTTTTCTTTTATTGTGCGTGAAATAGTATAAGGAAAAATTTTCTAAAATATAACTGATAGGACCAGGGGACCACATAAAAATTTAAATTTGGTATTTTTTATAGGAATTAATTTACTGACTTCGATTGTTTCTGATATAATAGATTATGCAATTTAAAGCATTTTTGCAATTGGAACTATGTGTCTCTGACTAACAGTTTAGGAAAAATCCATTGGGCACCATTAGCACTGAACACCCTGTATGTAGATAATATACAGGGTGTTCAATTTAAGAGAGTACCCATTGGTTTTTATCACCCTTAAATCTGACGGATGTGGCAAAATATAAAATTGAAATATAATTGTTTGAACCTTGTTTAAGTGTTAGAGACAATTTCCAACACTGTTGGATTGCTACAACTTTATTTATGAGGTAAAACAAATATGGAGACACACAATGTTACTTAATCCTGAGATAATTTTATTTTTGAAAATAATAATTATTTAATTCAAATTTTTTGCATTATCTTTACTTATTATAAAAGAAGATGCCTGTGTGTATGTCGGCGGCATTACAAACGGCTACACTTAGAAACACCAAATTTGGTACTCGGTAAGATCTAAACATGTAGTTGTGCACCTCGAAGCAATTTTTTCAAAATTCGGCCTAGAATTTTTTTTTATTTTATGTTTTATGTGATTTTTGGTATTTTTTCTTACCTAATTCGTAATAACGGCAGAAATTACGCTTGCAGCAAAACAGCATTTGTATCATTGGATAGAGAAGAAAATTTTCTTTTAAAAACAGTTTGTTCTGAATATGTAACATGATTTACCGATTTTTAGGATTTTTTTTACTAAGCATCTGTTTTGGCGAATTTTTTCATAAAATAATTTTAAAACTGTTGCATCTTGAATTCTATCCATCATAACGTTTTGATATTTTGACAAATCGTGAAACATTCTTTTCTGCTTCTTTTAAAATGAAAATGAAAAAATTATGTAAATTAGATGATTTTTTACAAATTTTAATGCAACTAATGTTTAGAGTTTAATAGCATCAACGCAGACAGCTTTTGCCATTGCATTAATAAATCATGGCACGAGATAATTTTGTTGCATTGCCACAGAAAGGATTAGAAAAAGGGTTTTTTTTTCAACCTATCAATAGAGGCTTTAAATGGGTACCTGATTTTCAATTCGCAAGTGAGGATCTATGACGTCAGATGCTTTAAGATACGTAAAAATTACGCCACAGTTTTAACGCATTTATCCCTGCTGTTTTTTTAATAGGAGGCGGCAATATTTTGATTAAAACTTTCTATAGAAATGAACTAAGAAATTCACGATTATTATTATTATTAGTGGCATTTTAATCCATTGCTTATTTTAAAATGTTTATAGGTTTTCTAACATATGCATATTGCGAGTATAGTTTTATTTTAACGTTGGATTATGTTCCTTCATAGGGATCCTTTATAAAGCAAAAAATTTTTCAATGTCTTTGTAAGTTTTAATAAGATACCATTTGAAAACTACTCTGCGAAATATCTAAATTAACTCCCTCAACCAACCGGGGTATCTTTTACGGCAGTTAAACAGTAACGTCATAAATTTTAAAAAATGCCTGAAATTTTCAAACTCTGCAACTGTGTTGTGTCACAATTAAAGTGATTCTAAATAGCTCCTCAAGATTACACTGTTTGATGTTCTTCAGGAGGCAGAACCATGCAGGATTTATAAGATATCGCTAATGTTTTGCAGTGCTAAATATGCAAATCTTACAAAACTATGCATAAATTAAATATATAGAGAGAGCTTCCTTAATGGCAACCATTATGTAAAATGATTATTGTTAATGCTAATGTATAAATTGCAAAGAATCCCCATAGAATTTTAAAGATCCCATTGGTGCCAGATAATCTAAGCTGTTTCTTTTAATCAAGCCTTGAGGAGGAATAAGCGAAGATAGATAGTATTGATATAGGTAGTATTAGTAGATTTGTAAGAATAATAATAAATCACAATATACCACGTTAATAAATATTTCATGAAATTAAAAGTGTTCTGTTTATCCTTTTCCAAGGGTTGTCTTACAACCAAAAAAACGGTAAGTAATTCTAATTTGCGTTAGTATATCCCGCAGTTATTTTAACAGAGGAGATTACTTGAACTTTTTTTTTAATGAACTTCTGTTTTTTCACATGCAGAATATGATTTTCGTAAAATATTCGCTTCTTTTCGAATGAAGAATGGGTGCGCAGCTATTTAAAAATGACGGTTGTAAATTTCATGTAGTGTCTGAGGTATTAAATGCTACAACTTGAACCTAAAAAACAGTGTGATGTAGAAATAAGACATTTTGAAAGTCAGGAGTTCTCTGCAAACCATTAAACTTTTCAATTTTTTTATCACGAATGACACTGACGTAGTTTTTTGAGTCATTATACTGCAAATTGCACATGTAAGGAAAACTTTGGTTTCCTGCCTTGCGAAGAACGGCACGCAGCTAGTCATTCCTTACGGCAAATATTAAAATCTTTGTTTGCAGATAGTTTTCCAAAGAATTCCTACAAGCACCAATGAATTAAAAATCATAACTGAAGAAAAAATCTCATCAATAATACCATAAAAAACTCAGTTCAACATGTTCATGCTTGCATTCAAAATGGTCGTGAACATTTTCAAGATATGCTGTAAGTTATAATACTGTAAAAAAATTGAATTAAATTATGTTTTTGAAAAAAATGATCACTGGATTCAGTAACATTGTGTGTCTCTTTTTCTGTTTTACCTCAAAAATGAAGTTGTAACAGTTCAACAGTGTTGGAATCGTCTTTCACACTTCAACAGGGTTCAAACAATTATATTTCAGTTAGACTGAAATATAATTGTTTGACGGAATAGTTGCCACATCCGTCAGATTTAAGGTTAATAAGAAAAACCAACAGGTACTCTTTTACATTAATCACCACTGTATATATACAGGATGTCCCAAAAAGGTGGTAAGTCTTTTATTCTTTATTTATTAGAGAAAGTGGGCAGTGTAAATTGCAAAAATGTTCAAAATAAGGTCGGAAATAAGACTTCGTTAAGAAAAACTTCCTCTTGTTAATTTTCAAAGAGTTACTTCTTAATTTTTATATGACCTCTGTACCAAAGCATTCCCAATTAGTAAAATGTTTACTATACACTCATGAGGTGATGTACCAAATTTGAGCCATTCATCATACAACGTCACAGAGATGATATCTTTAAAGAATGATGATCGGGGACTATACATGATTTTGAATATAAATGTTTATTACTAGAGTAGAACGAAGATTTTTCTTTCGTAATTTATGTATGATCCCTGAAATGTGTTCATTCATAGTGATTTTCTCCCTTAGAGAGCCATTGAAAAGTGGTTTAAATCAGCATTATATCTCTGGCACTTTTTAAGGTATAGTTCTCAAATTTTGATTGTCACCTCATTAGTGTATGGGGCACATTTTACTAACTGGAAATTGTTTTCCACGGGAGTCGTATACAAATTCAAAAAGTGTGACATTTTGAAAATTAATGAGAGGCATTTTTTCTTAATGAAATCTTATTTTGAACATTTTTTCAATTTACACTGCCCACTTATCTCTGATAGATAAAGAATTGAAGCCCATTACCACCTTTTTGGGTCACCCTGTATATACAGTAGAACCTCAATTCATCATTTTTCACGGGGTGCGTAGGAAAAAAAAATGAATGCCGGAAAATGACAAATGTGGGTTCAAGTCAAAATATGAAGAAAGCAATCTTTATGCATACTCGCAATGATTGTATACCAACAAATACTGATTTTTGAAAATTAAGTGATATTTATTTTTAAAAATCAGTAATTTTATGTGGGGTTTTTCATTGTTGAAACAGTAAATTTTCAAGATTTACAATATTTTTCTGGACCTTTTATGTGATTTTATGTTTGTTTAAAAAAGTTCATACAGTTTCAAATACCTAAAAATGGAAATGTAATAATTAAATTTCACGCTATACACATTCTCTTCAACACGCAACCACTGTTCTGATCATCAATAAACCAAGAAATCATACTAAGCAATTACAGTTTGTATGCCATATTGATCCACTTTACCTTCCAATTCATTTTGGTCAGGAGAAAAATTTTACAATGATGAATGTGGGAAAGTCACTTTTTGGCGAACGATACATGTGGGTTTCTTTAACGTTATTCAAATACAATTTGTATAGGGACCATAGAAATAAAACGATGAATGCGGGAAGGATAGATCGGGGTTTCACTTTATGCATATAGAGAGAGAGATGGGGAGGGGGGGAAATCATAAAATTCTATCCGATTTCTTTTTTTTTTTTTTTTAATTACTTGTAGAATAATTTAACTTCATGTAAAGATGTATGACATGCTATTTAAAAGATGAAATTAAAAAAAAAAAAAAAAAACCAAGTAAAAGATAGTTTAAAATCATTAAAGAACATAATTTGCAATATGTAAAAATGATAATAACATGGCTTTATTGTTTAAAAAGTAACAGCAGAATGTAATAGCTATTTACTCAAAAAAGTGTATCATTTAAAGCTTAATTTAAATTCTCTAAGAATAACTTAAAATCAAAGTTTAGAGCTGATGCTATTTTACAGGAACATGTTTTCACGGCATTGGTCCATTTCTTTTAATACTAGAAGTTCCGTTGGGGTCATTTTGATCCTTTTCATAATATCTCATGCTACTTCTAAAATTTTTCCAAGTGTGTTCTGACAAATTTTTGCATTTGTATTTTAATTTGTAAAATAAATAATTATAGCCAAAACAGCCAACATGGGTCATTTTGACCCTCCCTTCCGTCTGTTCTAGAGTTAAGAACAAAACAAACTAGGCAAATTTTATGCAATAGTAGTTATAAAGATTTATTCCTGCTCTAATATCAACTTATTTAATTGCAACAAAATCCAAATTTTGATTATTTAATGCATAGAACATGAATTTTAGATTAAATTATATCTTAGACAAACAGTTTCCCCGAAAAATTCATACTATATTGTTTAGCTGAACAGGTATTACTATGTGTGTGGTATATTGATTTAAAATTAATCCCTTTCTTAGGTGATGAAATTCTCGTAACTCAAATCATGATGTTTTATGCATGCATTATTATTCTACTTTAGTACTGTACATTAACTATAATTGTTGCTTGCTTATTACACTATGCATGAAAATTGCAGTTTAGTAATGTAAGCCATATCGTATGTTAGCATCTTTTCTCTTTAGCCCACTAGATGACGATAGTTGGCTAATTTGTATCAGTGATTGCCTGATTATTCAAATTTTTGAGCAACAGAAGACCTATCACTGCAACATGGCTTCTTTGCTGCTACAAATGATTTTGGACAATTGTTAGTGCTTGAACGCCTTTGGTATAACTTATAGTTCTTGAATCCTCAAAATTCTGGGTCTAATTGTCAGCATCATTAATGTATGATGTGGGATCAATGGCATCTTTAATAGATACAATATAACTTACGAAGCTATAAATCTTCATATTTAACAACAATGTATTATAAAATGCTATATAATTTTATAACACTATTCAAGTGCTTCTCCTTTGTTGATAAATGTATTACTAAATCAATCTATTTATTAGTTTTACATAAAATCATGATTTTCTGGGCTCATTCAGAAGAAAGAAAAAGAAAAAAATCAGCATTATTGGTTCAATTAATAGAGGTTTTACTGTACTTAATAAATGCAATAACATTTTTTAAAAATAATAAAAAATCTTATATGGATTCACGTTCAGTTGTATAATTTGAATGCTTAATTATCCTCCTTAATAGTAGCATAATATACTAATTAGCTGTATGTATGCATGTTCGCTATGGACAACTAAACCCTTTGTCAAATCTGGACCAAATTTGGTATAGTGACTAAATAGGTCAAGGAAAAGCCAACACCATAAAAAAAAAATTGAATTATTCAAGAGATATTAATTAAAAACTGAAAAAATGAGTGTCTTGGTTACCATATTTGGTGATTTTCACCAGCATGAAATGATTCATGCTTTCGCAACATAGCAGAAAATATATTAGAAAGTATGCTGAATCCCGTGCATTTGAAAAACATGAAGTTGGGATTACACCAAGTTAAAATGTATGAGAAACGAATAAGTGTGTTACATAAAGTTGACTATTTTTAAATAGACTAGGGGCCGAGGCCCCTAGACTCACTACGCTCGCTTTTCGTATGAGGCATTCGGCCCCTAATAAGCAGGGATCCGTAACTTAACGTAACAAAATTGTAACGTTATTCGGCCTTGTAACAAAATAATTCGTTATACAATTTTTATATGTACAAATAACTGCTTGATTTTCGTTATGTATTAGTTACGTTACATTTTGTATTTTATTATCGTACCGTAACAAATCTACAGAACGCAAATGAATACGTTATTGCAATAACGTTATTCAATGGTATACTTATTATAACGTTATTCCGTTTTGTGTTATACTCAGAAACTGAACAAAAAGTAACAGAATGCATTCGGTTACTCATGCTAACGCTTAATTTATAACGTTAAACTCGCCTAACTATTTAATAACGATACAGTATCAATTAGTTATAGAATATAGCATTTCGCTGAATAACGTTTTAAATACGGTATGAGACCATAACGTTAAAGGAACAGAACGATATATTCATACCGTTATAGCTACATAACTATATGCAATAATATTGGAACATTTCGTTACAAATTATAACATATTGGTGTCAATATATTTAAATACGGTATAAGATCTAACGGTTCAAATAACTTGAAGATTTCTGATCCGAATCAACGGCTTTTCGGACTGAGAGGAGGGTGTAAGATAAGTGTAGCGTGAGAGCCACCCTTACTTATGTTTTGTATGTAGCACACACACGGACATAGGGGCTGTCCAGGAGCAAGGGCTTCGGAAGCATAGGCCAAGGGGATCATTTTCCTCCCACCTAGATTATTATATGCCGTTTTTTCTCTGCTTTTTAGTTTTTTTCCAATACGATAACCATATGTTGAAACAATCTTTGTCCTCCCCCCACCCCTGCATCGGAAAATTTTGTGCCGACGCCCATGTCCAGGAGTCGCGAGTCAGACAGTATGATAGGGGTATATTGAATAATATAAGGGTATATAAAGGGGTACATACAAAGCCATTGCTAATGCTTTATTTAAGGAGGGGAGATAAACTGCCAAGTCAAATATCGGTTTTTAGCAACTTATTAATTTTTTTATCAACTATATTACCAACTTTTAATTTTGTCAAGCGTATCAGAAATGAATTATGGTTTTCGTTATTTTATTTATTTATTTTTTTTACCAAGTTTGCCAATTAGGAGTCTAATTTTGCCAAGTTTAACAGAATTTTGCGAGTATTAGAGGGCAGACTCCCCCTACCCCACCTCCCCCTTTAGCAAGGGCCCTGTGTACATGATCTTGAAGAAAAACCTTTTTTTCTAATAGTGGGTGCATGAGCTAAATTACTTGAACTTCTAAAGCCGAGATTCCAAAAGGAGTCAATTAAGTTTTCAATGGGCCTATATTATTCCATGGACGTATTGGGAATCGAAAATAACTTTTCGCACTTTTAACAGATTTCTTCTTCTATTTCTGCTTACTTTTTAAATAAAAAATTTAAACATCTCTGGGGCACAGTCAGCTGGGACATGCCACCTTTTTACGATTGTAAAAACTGTTTTGGATGAAGTGGAAAGTCTCAGCGTTTTGGCTTATCCCGCGGTTGTCAGTCTGACTATGGAGTTTTGGATATTGAAGGGAAATCGTTTTTTATTATCTGGCTTATTTAATCGTCTAAGCCGAGATTTCAGAGGGTGTCAATGAAAGTTTTAAATGGGCAGAGGTTTCAGGGACGTTTTGAAGGGTGAAGATTATTTTTTTGTGTTTTAACTGTTTCTTGTTTTCTTTTTCTTTTTTAAATGAAAAAATAAATTTGTTGGTCTATTAATAAAATGAAATTAAGGAAGTCGAAATTAGAGGCGTAGCAATGGATATATATCCCCCTCGAAGCCGAAATTTTTAGATCAGTTACCATGAGCTTTTAGATTTTTATGTCTTGCAGAAATTACATTTATTTATTCCCGACACTAATGCATATTTTTACCCCGAATAAATTACCCTCTACATTTCTGGTCAAGGTAGTGAAAAGGTTGGGAATCTGAAGAGAATTTCGACAACATTAATACATTTTAAGAGACATACTGGTTTACGTGTTTAATACCAAAAGTGATATCGTTCTTTTATAATTGCCGACATGAGCCGATCATTCTCGTTACAATTTTTTTCGGAAGGGGGGGGGGGGGGATTGGTAATATGAAGTGCTCGAAAATGATACAGCTTGTTCATTAGAAATATGAGTGTCTCACGTTTGAGTACCTCATGCGTGCTTAATCATGTGTACTATGATTCACGTTAACCACAACAGGGCAATAATTTGCTAGTGATAGTTCTAGATCCGCGAGTAAAGCTTCAATGAACAAAAATGAGAAAATTGAGAGTCAAAATAATTTTATTTATGCTCAGTCAGTACATATAAGTATTACACGACGCTATTTTCCATTTAAATGTTAACAGTAATGTGTAAGGTATGTATGACAGACATTCACTGTTTAGTACAAGGACTAGTTTCTTCATGCTTCGAATCCTCACACTCACTCGTTGTTAGAACTACAGTACTATTATAATCAAGCATGTTTTTCAGCGTCGACATAATTTGTCTTTGTCTACATGCCTTGTCACGGCGAGGCACTTTTCAGATGTGATTGCCAGATAAAGCGAAGGGGAAGGGGAATGTTGAAAGTCGCACAAGGTTTGCAATTTTTGATAATTGCTCGCCAAGTTTGGTGTCAAAAATACGTCTTCAAAACCAAACCAAGCTCTGTGATATCTTCCAAATTTGGCTAGAAACTGGCAAACGCGACAGATTATTACAAAGGAAAAGTATAGTTAGAATATGCCTGGCGAAAACTGTAAAACAGTTTTAGAAGGCGATTTTAATATAGATCTCAATTCCGAAGATGTGTTTTACTGAACAGGAAGACAAATATGGTACACTCATAGATTACGATACACTTTCCAAATGGTATTTATAAAGGTGAAGTATAGTTAGAATATGCCTGAGAAAGATTCTTAAACAGTTTTGGTAGGCAATTTTAATATAGATTTCAATTTTGAAGAAGGGTTTGTGAGCAAGAAAGACAAACACGGCACACTCATGAATTATGATGCACATTCCAAATAGTATTTAAAATGCTGAAGTATAGTTGGAATATGCTTGTAAAACAGTATGTATTGTAAAACAGTTTTAGTAGGTGATTTAAGGATAGATTTAGAATCCAAAGATGTGTTTTATGGAGCAAGGAAAAAAAATACAGCACAATGAATAATGATACACTTTTCAACTTAATGAAATAAGGAAGAAAACTAGCGAAGAAGCATGGACTATGATATGCTTTTAATACATAGCACTCAAGTGCGTATTTAAAATCTGTGTGTTAGATTTTAAATACGCACTGTGTTCTTAAGTGTTTCAGATTTTAACTTTAAAAAAATAATACAGCCAACTAGGAAAAATTCAAGCTTTGTAATATTCCTGTATTTACTTTAAACAAATAACTACATCTTACATTTTAGCAGTTTGTTGCTACGGCCCGGCAAGTAAGGCTAAATAGTAATTAAAAGGAACATTCAGATAAAAAATACGATTTTCGCCAGTTCTACAGGAACATTTTGACTGACAGTGACTTGACTTTGATTCACGGGGATTATGTAACTCACACGACATCACAAAAATTTGTCAACCCAGATGTCTTCTGACTTAAAACTCGGGGCGCAAAAAAGGAAAGTTGTTAAGAGCTGTAAAAAAGAATTCGTTTACATTATGGTCTATGGATAGAAATTCTTGAAAGTGCGCTATTGCATCGGCAGAAAACCGTCCGAAACTGTAGACCGTTAGATCGACAGCCGCGCAGTATGTCCGAACGCGGTACCTTCACACTTTGGCTATCGACCATACTCATTGTCTTAACACTAGTGTCTAAACGGCGCAGTCGATTGAGCTCAAATTGAGCTTGTATGTTATAGGTCACGGTCGCATGACCCGCGTAGATTTTGGTGTGTGTAGTGCTAGTAATTTGTTCACAGGATTGCAAAAGTAATTCTTATGCATTTCGGCCTACGAATGCAAATCAATTAAAACGTACTAGTGTTTAAATGGTACATTCGAATAAGTTTAAAAGGGTATGAATATTATAGATCGCTGTCACACAACCTGTATATCCGCCACTGGGTGTAATAAGCATCTTTATAACATAGTGAACTTTCTCGTATTACTTCAGTTTTAAAGTATTTCAAAGACTGAGATAACCATTCCCCTCTTCTTTGAAATGCAAGAAATTCCCTTAAAAGTGCTCCTATAAGAACCCATGAATGACGACACGATCCATAGATTGAATACTATTGATTTATACGAAAGTTAATGCGAGTCATGGAACTGACTTCACGCTAGATATACACTTACAGAATTTAGAGTTATTTTTAGGTTAAAAATGCAAAATAAAATACCAGGGACCAAATAGCTGCCTGGTTTGTCGTTGCATTAGTGAGGTTCTTCGTATATGTATTATATTTCTAAAGATAGGTTCATATATTTTAATTCTGACAAAAAAGATTGTACGGAAATCTATTTGGGCGGTCTATAAAAAGTCCTTTTCGTTTGCACATCACACAGTTGTAAAATCACAAAATAAAAATATCATTATGTTCAAAATAATTATACAAAAAAAGTCTCCTTTTAAAATAAAAAATACGGTGAAGGGGATGGCATACCGCCTCAAATACAGCACTTCTAATCTGCTTAAAAAGCGATTCGTATCGTAAATTTATGGACGAGAAATTTTCGTGAGAAATATCGTGCGAGACAATTCTCTGTCTCGTCTAGCGTCTCGCCTTGCTAAATATTTCCTTTCTCGTCTCGCGTCTTGCCTCGAAAAATTTTCTCTGTTTCGTCTCGCGTTCTAGTCTCGCATGCTAAACAGGAACGCGACACGATGCGATATATCTCGTGTCCATCCCTAGTTGCAACTCTGCCGGATTAAAAGTGGCTAGAATCACAGCGAAAAATGGATAGAAATGGCTAAAAATTATTTCGAGGTGAGAGAAAAATAAATTACTAATAAACTAATTGCAATAACAAAACAAAATTTTGATTGTGCCTCGTTTTGAACGTGTCCTTAAAGGAATAAATTGTAACATCAAGTCAAGGTGCGCTATTGTGTTCTCGACATCCAGACAGTCGTCTACGAAGTTTTGTTTCGCTGTCGCAGAATGTCTACGCTTTTAAAAAGACGTAGACCATCGTTTATACCATCATGTTTGCGCATGCGCATTATAAAATAAATTTAAATAACATTTAATGATGCCAGGGACGTAGCCAAGGGGGGGGGGTTATGGGGGTCATAACCCCCCATGAGTAATTTTTGCCATACAAAATGTATATTCTTCACTACATTGTCACACCCACGTATACATATATATGAGTTGTAGTAGTCGTAACCCCCCCCCCCATGAAAAATTTCTGGCTACGCCCCTGAATGATGCAAATGGAGAACTACAGACACGGACAAGCGGAATGGACCTATGACTAACGACGTTTAAAATGGCAGAAATAGCTTCAAACAGGAAGAATACGGCTTAATTCCTTAAGTTCTGATTGTCTGAGGTGGGTGATTGGGTGGGATATTTCGGTGAAAGGTCTCGACATACAAAGTCAAATGTAAGTCATGAAATCGAAGAACCTTTCTGCGCTGTTATCTTTTGTCGCAAACATAGCCAGAAGTTTTTCTGGAGAAGTTGTGAAAGGCAGCGGTGCACCCTGGCACCGAATTGTAAAAAAATTTTGAGGGAGCTCGAATGATTCGTTGGGACGTGGGGGGGGGGCGGCATTAAAAAATACTAACCAATAGTTTAATAGTTTCCATAGAATCAGGATTTTTGTAATTACGTTCCAAAATGTGCATTTTTCATTATAATCATTATATTAAAAAATTATTTTTACATTTCAGAAAATCTGCATAATTGTTTCAAGTATCCTATCTTAATTTCAAATTAAATAAGTTTAAATGGAGCGCATAGAAATGTATATAATTTAATAGACATGAAAGAAATCATGTGTTTTTCGCATTTTTTAAAATTACGTTGATTATCAACTCGGGGGATCTAGTCCGAGGGGAGTGCTCTCCGTGGGTGTTTTTCTAAGGGGTCCTAAACTGTATTTACTCGAAGTTTAGGAGAAAATCCGGGAATCTCCGGAAGGCTAGGTAGGCGGATGCGACCTGAATTTAAACCAGGCACCTTCCGTTTACTAGTTGAGAGCGCACTATGTGCTCGGCCACTGGTGGGACACATCAAGTTTTTTTAACTTAATTTTAAAAAAAGAAAGAGGTTCTATGTTAAACGCGTATGATTTTTAAAAATAACTTACACTTTCTTTGGTATCGTTTTGGATCAATATATTTAAAAAAATCTGATGTGTCCACCACATGACTTCCTTGCACGTCCATTAGATCAAAAATATTTTCGACGCACTTCCTCTAAACTTATTTGTTTGAAAGAGATAAAATATCAATAATAGTAAAGTTTAGCGATTTCTAGCCAAATATTTCGATATCGCCAAGCTGAGTTCAATTTGAAAGATTTCCTTCTGACACTTTATTTGGCGATATTTCACCAAAATCCGACAAACTTGAGATAGTCTGCGAGATTTTGGTGATAGCCAAAGTAGTCATTGACCACAGACTTTCAATGAATTGAACGCATCCATACACCTCAATGTATTTAAAGTCATTTGGCTCACCCTGTAAATAAATTCTCAGTCGATTGCTGTCAAAAAAGATATTGAAAACAGTTAGATATTACAATAGTTCTAAAAAATACGAAATAATTTTTGGCGCCAAATTTGGCGATATTTCGGCGAAACTCGTCAATGTCGACGACATTTGGCGAGATTTTAAGCATGAACCAAACAATAACAGATTATCGCCAAATTTGGCGATATTTCGCCAAAACTCGCCAAGAACGATGACAAATGGCGATACTTTGGGCATAGACCAAATAACTGACTATCGCCAAATTTGGCGATATTTCCCCAAAACTCGCCAAGGTCGAGGACAGACGGCTAGATTTTGGAAATGTACCAAACAATGACTGTCTACAGTTGTATTATATTGAAGATGTCCATAGACATTAAAGTACTGAAATTCTTTTCGGTGGTCCTGTAAATAAACTCTCCAGTAGATTGGAACCAAAAATCGAGATGCACAACTAGATGTTACAACATTCTTATATATGAAATTTCATAATAGTTTTTGAGATTTGAGAGTTAAATATGCACACACGTACACCAAAAGTCGCCAAGCTTGGCGACTTTTGGCATAGTTCTTGAGGGAGGCACGTGACCGTGGTCGGACCATTACTTAACTTATGTGGTAGGACGGTATTGTGCTGGAAATGGATGAATGCCCCCAAAAATTGCCATTGACCGTAATGTATTGGAAATCTTTTGAGTGTTCCTGTAGCAGAAGTATAAATGATAAAGACATTTTTTTTTAATGGAGGAATTCATTTTCTAACTCTTTACAGCATATATCATTTCTGAGTCGTTTGAAATAGCCCAATACCTCTAAAAAACGCTTTGATAAATTTCGGCCCATTGAGCGTAATGTATTTCGAATGTTTTGGGCGGTTCTGTAGATAAACTATCCAGTCGAAGGGAACCGAAAGGGGAGGTGCACAACTAGATGTTACAGCAATCCTAAATATAAAGTTTCAACATTCTACGCCTAATAGTTTTTGAGATATGCGAGTTTAATGAATTTCGGCCCATTGAGCGTAATGTATTTCGAATGTTTTGGACAGTCCTGTAGATAAACTATCCAGTCGAATGAAACCAAAAGGGGAGGTGCACAACTAGATGTTACAACTATCCAAAATATGAAGTTTCGATATTCTACGCCTAATAGCTTTTGAGTTAGGCGAGTTTAATGAATTTCGGCCCATTGAGCGTAATGTATTTCGAATGTTTTGGACAGTCCTGTAGATAAACTATCCAGTCGAATGGAACCAAAAGGGGAAGTGCACAACTAGATGTTACAACTATCAAAAATTTGAAGTTTTGACATTCTACCCCTAGTAGCAATAACTCATCGGTCGATGAGAGGCGGGTGAGTTAAATCCGAGGAGAAGGAGCAATGGCCGATCACGGCTTTTCATCCAAAAAAAGGGGAAATTTCATCGGCAACTGGTACAAAATGTCCGCTCGGGGACCATAAAGCCGATCATCGTTTCCCGATGACACCGATGAAATAACGAAAAGAAACCGATAAACTGTTTAAAATATATTTGTTAATAAAAAATAAACGACTGGCAGCAAAATTTTCAAAAAATGTCCGTTCTGTTTATTATATTTTCGTTTTTTGTATGCTAAATTTCCGTTTTTTCTGAAAAAAAAAAAAAAATTCTCCCACCCCCGGGCCCGAACACTGAGCGTTCTGATTACGAGATAAGTGCGCTACCCCTAGACCATTGAATCTTGTCATGTACAAGGCAAAGTTTGAAGTACAGGTTATTTTAGTCTCACATTGGGACTTGGGGTGAAATTTTGACAAAGTGTTGTTCAGCTATTATTAATAATAGTCAAATTATTCGATTGGTAAGAAATTAATTTCACTTTTTTCCAATGTATGTAAGTAGCAACAACATTCATAATTAATAATTAAAAAACAATATTGCCAAATGTATAGGAATTTTAGTGTGATTTTAACTTTCATATTTCTTGGATAACTTTTAAAAATTAACTCATTTCTCTTCTTGCTGTTTACATTAAAGAGGTTTCAAAAGAATTGCTCATTGTAATGAAGTTTCCGTTTTTCTTATAATGCAGCTGACGCTCAAATAGATTTTCTTTTCTTTTTTTAAACACTTTTATAAAAAATTATTTAAATATTACAAACGATTTTTATATAATAAATACTTACATTTTTTTGTAAATATTTCTTTTCAAATTTAAATTTTGTGGGAGGGGGCAAGGGGGGGGATACCCCCCCCGCCCCTCCCAACCCCAATACAAGAAATTTGAAGTAAATTATGCGATTAATTCAAGAATTGTTCAAAATTTCCCTTAGATTATGCAAAGGCACATCTAAATTACGCAAATATTTATAGGAATTTGGGTAAAGTGTAAACTACTGGGGACACTTGCAAGGCCCGTTGACTATAGAGCTGCAGTTTCGGATAAGATATTGTTTTTCGGTTTCCCATCGGCGAAACTGCTCGTTTAGATCACTTCTATCCATGAATAAAAATTCATCTATTGCAGATTAACAAAAGTGCACTTGCCGATGACTGAAGTCGACGAGCGATGAGTTAACGATGAGTCGATGAAAGACCGAGCAGAAAACAAGCAGTCATTGCTACTAGGGACGCCTAATAGCTTTTGAGTTAGGCGAGTTTAATGAATTTCGGCCCATAGAGCGTAATGTATTTCGAATCTTTTGGGCGGTCCTGTACATAAACTATTCATTCGATTGCCACCAAAAGGGGAGGTGCACAACTAGATCATAGAACAATCCTAAATATCAAATCTCAACATTCTACGACCAATAGTTTTTGAGATATGCGAGTTACATACATACGTACGTACGTACATACGTACGTACAGACGGCATGGAAAAACTGGCCACAGTAGACTCGCCGCTGGTCAAAATGTGTTGCAGACGCGTTAATATGATCGTGCATGCTAGCCTACGATGAGATGCATCGAAAAAATTTTTAAAATTAAATTTAGATGTAGTCAAAATCGGTTTTTTTGTCGAAATTTGGCCCCCAAAATTTTTCGGGATCACATTACTTCCTTATACTACGTACAAGGAAGTAAAAAGGGTCAATGAGGTTTATCGGTGTGACGTCATTTTTCCACCAACACGTGACCTTTCGGCTGTGTTGATGAGTACCCTGTAATCTGATTGGCTGAAGTGTATATTTTCCATCGACTCGTGGCTGAAATAGCCTCGGCTCAGTGTAAGTTTTAATATGTTAGCCCTTTTTCATGGGACTCTTTGGAGAAATATCTTTTTGCAGTCATGTACAGGTTCCAGAGAGTTATTGAAACATTCGTAGGCAGCACAATACAGAGGCATAATTATTATTTTTTTGATTTTGCTGCTTATTACCAGGAGTCCAGCACATAAGCCTATGGAGAAATGGTTGTTTGTTTTCCACCGTCACGTGACTTTTATAGCCTCGAACCCAAGGAGGCGATATCCTCCATTATCTTTTATTTCGCATTAGAAAATTTCACGATTGCAAAACTATAAAGTAACGAATCCGAGTATCCGGAAATAATCTTCAAGATGTTTCTTTATCCACGCATCTTGCTTAGCCCTAAAAACTAATAAAATTTTCTAACGGTCCCGCCACATTTCTGTCAATTCAACTCTGTTTAGACAGAAAGATTCGAAAATCGAGATTCAAAATAAACTCTAAATTTGCGCTTTCAGCTTACATTTATCAAAAATTTATTATGGTTATTTTTTTTAAGTTTAAAAAGAGTCTTTTTTATACAAGCCCAGTAGTTGGTTAATTGTTGAAAACTTTTTACTATGGATAATAATACTTTCATCACGAAAAAGCGTTCGCTTAAATATTACGAATGATTTATCGAAGAATTGGTTATTACAAGTGTTTCAGGCTGAAAAAGGGAGAAAACGTGAGGAAAATGCAACCCCTACACATTTTTAGTTGCTTTTTCCAACGATGTATCTAATCAGGGATTTATAAATACAGGGTGTGTCACAATTCTGTCCCGGGTTTGGAAGGCTTATAAAAAATAATATATTGCCGATACGGCAACAAAGTTATCTTTACTGAAGAAAGGAACACTACAAGTTTTGTTTCACAAATCACGAGCTTCCTGTATCCCTAAATATATACATATAGAGTGTGTCACAATCCCCCCCCCCCCCGGTTTGGAAGGCTTATAAAATATATTACCAATACAGCATCAAAGTTGACTTTACGGGGAAAAGAAACATTACAAGTTTTTTTTTTTTTTTTTTTTTTTCACAAACAACCAGCTTCCTCGTCGTTGAATTGGTCGAGGCTCTATCGACGACAATCGCCTTCATCCGTGGCCACCACGCTCTCCAAACCATAAGTATGCGATTTTTTAATGGAATTATATAATAAATCATGTGTTTGTGCCCCCTGTGCCTCATTTACGCCAAAGGATCACAACCGCATTCGCTACCATTGATCGCGACAAGTTAAAGCGAGTATGGGAGGGAAGAATTTGACTTTAGACTTGATAGCTGCCACATCACGAAAGGTTCACATATTGAACATTTATGAAAAAAAAGCTTGTAACATTCTTTATTCAATAAAGTGAACTTTGTTGCTGTATTGGTAATATATTTTTTAATAAGCTTTCCAAACTCGGGAGGGAATTGTGACACACTCTGAATATATGTCTGTTCTTTTGTCTATCCTCTGTAAAGTATTAAGATAAATTCTAATATTCTGCGGTTTCTTTAAAAAAACGAAAGGAAAATTAAAATTACAAAATATTTAATTTCATAAAAAAATAATTCCTTGTGTGGAGGTCTCTTCACCCTCCTGCCCCCGCACTACGGGGTAACTTTCAACTGTGTGTTCGGGGGTTTCGGAGGCTTACTGTATACCACTGCTAGGGGCGTAACCCTTGTGAGGAGCACTATCCGAACATTGTGTTGAGGGGGGCGCAAAATTCAAACCCTGCTAGAAGCAATCATGACACCTCTGCTACAATGCTGTTGCTCTTTCTTCTCAACCGAAAGCTGTCGACCACCTCAAGTTTGCGGTTTTCTTGACACCTCCAGGAACAGAACAACCCTCTGCAAGAAAGTCGCCAACTCAGTCTCAAGGTCATCCTTTTATGGCTATTTTATCTGCTAATCATCTGCAAAGTCAAGAAATATTTCTTGCTACTTCTAATTCATTTGAGACGATTACTTCTCACAAAAGCCTTTAAGTACTTTGTGAAAAAGCTCCGTATCCACAGTCTTTTGTCTTATCGAAAAATAGTAGCACCACACTCTTTGAGTTTCAACCAATATAGAAAAAAAATATTTGACAGTAGAAAGATTGGAACGAAATTTTTGAGGGGGCTGAAGCCTCCGCAAGCCCCATGGAGGCGACGACTGTGGCCGTACATATATAAACTTAAATTCGGCTTGATGGAAAAATATTAAAACTCATGCTAAAATTACCCGGGGAATGATATGACTGTGGCCGTACATATATAAACTTAAATTCGGCTTGATGGGAAAATATTAAAACTCATGCTAAAATTACCCAGGGAATGATATATCCCGATATCCTCAACCCCGGCTTCATGTGTTCTTACATCGTCGGTCTTCTGTCAAATGAATTTATATATTTAAAAGGGGACAATGTGATCATGCTTTCCTCATGCTCATGACTAAAAACTCATGGGTGGTCAGGATGCACGAACTGCTTTTTGTACAAAATTTCTTCGGAAGACAATAAATCAAATAGTACAAATTGACATAGTTTCTATAAAACTAGGCTCAGAATGTGAATACGGCAGCTTTACGATTTCACATTAGTTCTGTCTCGGTATGTTGGAACATTCAATAATTAAGAATGCAGTGTTCAAACGCTAGTGCACTTCAAAGATTAATGTACAGACCGCAATGTATAAGAATACTTTTTTGTGACATGAAAAAACTGTGAATCCTACACTTACGAGAATCTAAACAGGTTGTAAAACGGAGACCTACAATATGCATACTGAATTTGAACTTATACGAATGCACCATTTAGACAGTAGTACACCTTAAATTATTTGTGTCTATAGACCATAATAATGTATATGAATCCTGTCTTGCAACAGATGCCCTTCGTGTAGGCTTGCCATAACACAAAATACTGAAATACTCAATAGACGTTAGCGCACTTTCAGGAACTCCCGCCCAATGTATTAAATTCTTTTTGCAGCCTTGTAAAAAACTACACATCCTGTACACGCGAAAATCAATATGGGTGGTCTATAATATATATACAAAATTTCAGCTCAATCAAATGCACTGTTTAGGAGCTATCGTGTTTGCTTACACAAATCCATCACCGCAAAAACAACATAAATGAATTAATGCCCTAAAACGTGTAAATACATGAAAATCTTAAAAGTCGAATATTTTCATGATTACAATACTTTCCATATATGTTCGGAAAGTAAAAATGCGATAGATTTAAAGATGAGGATCATTGACACATGAGAGAAATGACAAAATAGTATTCCGAAAATCAGTCATCACATTTGCGTAATAGCAATATATTTTTTTTATCGTATCAGTTTAATAGTTACGCACCATTTTATTTTTTATTGGACCTTTAAATTATAACCCTTTTGAGCAGTATGGCTAACGTAATGTATGGGTACATCCACGCGCCACTGTAGCGTACGCAGACTTCCTTCAAGGGGAGGGGGAGGGAAGACATAATTTGCATGCACATTAAGAAAGTACTATCTCCGCACTCAGCATCATTCCCCCCCCCCCTTTCTGAAAAAAAAAAAAAAAAAAAACCAAGAAAAAACATAAAAGTAATGGATGATTGGTACATAATTGGAGTTCATGAGATCAATGATGTTACATAACACGTAAAACTGTATGTCTTTTCAAATATATTAACATTCCTGATAGCACTAGATCAGTGATTCCGGATTTCTTTCCATTATCTTGCGACAGTGCAGAGAGTGGTTTCTTTGGAAGGAGCTATGCATTAGAGTTGTGTATAAATAAACGTAATTTTCGCAAGGCATAAAAATCTAAATGCTTATGAGGTCGCATCGTGGCCAAGTGAATAAAACATTGAGTATGGTGGATTGCTAAACTATTAAAGTCCAGGCTTCGAGCCAACTGCGTCTGTCTAACGGTCTGAAGTTTTGGGCGATTTTTGCCAGATGTTACGCGAATATGCTTTGAGTTTCTGAAAAAGACTTCGTCCAAGGCAACGCCCCCCCCCCCCCGCTAAGCAGATACCCGTCTGTTAGATTTGTCTCGGCAAAATATTCACATACTCATTAATGCTAACACTGACTGATCTAAAAATTTCTGTGTTAGGAGGATACGTATCCCTAGCTAAGCCCTTAACTCACACTTCCTTTAAAAAAAAAAATTTAAATAGGCCTACAATTTAACCTTTCCAGGGGCGGTGTCAACATCGGTATGTCACTTTTTTACATTTCTTTAAAGTAAAGAAAGAACAACTACTAATTATTTTAACTTTTAAAATTATTAGGTCGGTGCATAATTATCAGGCGTTTTTCCCTTTCCCCATCGGCCGGAACAGTCCCAGCTTTCGCTCCCTTCCAGTCTGCCAAAAGTGCCTGGTCGTCAAAATCCGATGGTCGACCTCGTCCTGGCTTATCTTCCAAGCTAATGTCACCAGACTTGAAACGAGCAAACCACCCTGCATCGAAAGCTGGGATTGTTTTTGTTAGGAAAAGTAACTGTAAACCTTACCTTAAAGGTTCCATGACATGTGGCTGTGTTCTCTTTATTATATCTGAATGCTGTATAACTCAACTTTAATTATTTGCCTTAAAATCTAAAGGCACTGATAGCTCTTATTTTTATTAATTAAAGTTCTTACTTAAAACTATTCTAATATCAACGCTTCAAACAAGCACCTAATTGCTGCAAAACGTTTTGCATAATGTGTTTCTGTTTTTGGCCGCTAGAGGCGCTGTACTCCCGGCGACTTGCCGCGGAGCTATTTTCTCCTTTTTCTTTTCACGTCACAGGTCCGCAGTCCTTGGTGACGTCGTTGCCTGGCCAATAGTATAAAAGTCCGCCGTTCGCCGCGAGAGAGACAGAGAGAGAGGAGGCGAAAAGGGTGATACGACAGATGCGTATGGAAGGACGCTCGATGCCAGCCATGTGAGATGCTCTGAGCTGAGTCAAACGATTAACCTGGCGAGCCATCCCGTCGCAGCTTCCAACAAAGCCTTTTTTTTTATTATGCCGCTACAACCTTATCTCAAGGTGATGCTGTTCGATTTGTTGTCCAGAATGTCCGATGCCACATAGATGCTGTACCACATCAAATGCCTGTTTTTTTTTTTTTTTTTTTCATTTGCTCATCCTCATCTGTATACCAGCCTTCATGCTTCATTACCTAAATAAAAGAACTATCAAGGTAAACGTTTTTGTCATCTTTTACCTGGCAAGCCCTCAATTCATTTTTCTTACTAGCTTTCACTGCTCAAAGTTTTGAAGTATAAAACTCTGCTAAATACAGACATTTCGGTTATGGGCCTCTGCCATTTAAAAATTATGTGAAGATTATGATATTAAGTATATGCATGTATTCCTTGATTTTAACTATTTACAAAAAGATTTTAACGAGCATTAAGAGGGCGGGCCCTGATTAGAAGTTTTAATTATATAAATCTATCTGAAATCAAAAAAAAAAAAAAAAAAAAAAAAAAAGGAAACTATATCGATGCAAGTTGATAAATTGGGCTCTGATAACTATGAGACATGGAAAGAAGATATAAAAGTCTTGTTAATAGATAGAAATTGCTGGGATATTGTAACCGGCGAAGAAATTAGACCAAAAGAAACGGAAGTTAAAGAGTTGAGGGACTATAAAATTAGATACGGTAAAGCGTATAGTACCATATATTTAAATATATCCAGTGAATATAAACCCCTCCTCGCCGGGACATATGATCCCAAGGAAGTTTGGGAAAAGCTAAAGAAACACTTTAAGCCCGAATCAAGAGCTCGTTCTATCGCTTTGACCGATGAGTTCTTTTCATGCAGAATTAACGACAATGAGGAAGTAGGATTATTTGGTGCTCGTTTAAAATCTATTGCAACGCAGTTGCGTGAAGCTGGTACACCATTAGCGGATTGGTACCAATCTTTTCAATTAATTAGATATTTACCCCTGAGTACGCAGGGATTGTGCAGGCCATCTATAGATGGGATGACGATGAATTTAAGTTCGATAAAGTCCTAGCTGAATTATTGGCCGAGGAAGCCAGGTTGAAACAAAGCTTAGGCGACCGTGCAGCTATAGCTATGTCCAGTCAAGCCAAACATGAAAAACGTACCCCTCGTAAAGGAAACTTTAAACGTGAGACGAGGCGCTGCTATGGATGCGGGAAAACCGGACATTTAAAAATCAACTGCAGACACCCTCCTCCCCAAAAGCAAAAAGGATCTTATCACCCTAAAAATTTTATTATTGAAGCTTATTCTAACCAAGTAATTGAAAATGATCGTTCATGGGTTTTTGACACTGCCGCAAGTAATCACTTTTGTAATGAAAAAGATCTATTTAAATATTTTACACCCATTAAGGGTAAGTCAATGTCCGTCGCCATAAATGGTATTGAATGTCCTGTCGAGGGGAAGGGAACCGTAGTTCTGAATTTCCAGAACGGAAAGATGAAGCGTGTTTTGAGAAATGTTTTATACTCCCTTGAACTAAGACGCAATTTACTATCCGGTTCTATCCTCGATTCAGAAGGTCTTGCCTTTAGAGGTGGTCAGGGTAAAGTTCATGCATTTCTGAAAAATAATCGAAAATTATTCACCGCCTATAAGAAGCAAGGACTGTACTTTTTGTATCCCAAGTATGATAAATTGAAGCGAAATTCTAAAAATACTCACGAGAAGAAACCAGAAGCAAATGTCTCCTCTCCCCCTAAATCGGAAGATTTAGAACTCTGGCACCAAAGGTTCTGTCATATTAATTATAAGTCCATAATTGAAACTAGTAAATCAACTGTGTCTTTGGCCTTCCTACTTTAAGAGCAAACCCCGAAATATCATGCCATAATTGTAAAATAGCTAAAACGAGACGTAAAAGTTTTAAAAGCATCCCTTCAATCCGCTCAACTAAACCCCTACAACTCTTACATATGGATGTCTGTGGTCCACTTCCCAACCAGTCAATAGTTGGTCATCGTTTCTTTTTAACAATAACAGACGACTACTCCAGGAAGACTACCGTATATCCTATGAGAAAGAAAACCGAAGTATTCGAGTGTTTTAAGAAATTTCAAAGAAGGGCAGAAAGATTTTTAAACACTAAAATTATTAACATCAGAACCGATAATGGGATGGAATTTTGTCATAACGAATTTAAAAAGTTTTTAGATGAAGAAGGGATTCACGCTGAAAGAACAAACGACTATACTCCCGAGCAGAACGGAGTTAGCGAGAGATACAACTACACTGCCCTAGATGCTGTAAAAGCTATGCTCAAGCGGATTAAGTAACAGCTTTTGGTCAGAAGCACTACTTTGTTTTACCTACGTTTGGAACCGAACTTGCCACGCTAATCAAGTAAGAACGCCTTTTGAACTTTTTAGTGGCCGTAAACCTTCCATTAAACACTTAAGAATTTTTGGTTCGAAAGTTTACGTGGGAGTACCTCGTCAATTAAGAAATAAACTTGACATGAGGGCAAAACGGGGCACTATGGTGGGTTACGCGATGCAAAGTCGTGGATACAGGATTTGGATCCCTGGCGATAGGAAAGTAATCGAGACTTCTAACGTTAGATTCGAAGAGGAAATACAAAAACATGAAAGCAATGGAGTCGTACTGGACCCTATAAGTTCACCCAACGAGGATTCGGGGGATAGTGAATGTGAAGACGAAACACAGGAAAAGGATTTTATTTTTGACAAAAAGAAAGAAATGTATTTAGGTAAGCCAAGTACATCTGAGGAAGGGGAAAGTGACGAATCTGAAGGGGAGAGGGAATCCTATAGAAACGTAAAAACGCAGCTTAAAACAGTAAACTGGGTTAGAAGAGCAGTTCCAAGAAGAGACAAGTCTCGAACCGATATTTATTACGGAATTGAGGGCAGTAATGTCAGGTTAAGATCCCATAATGATGTAAAAAGATACTGCAACAAACACGGGATTAAATATGATCCAGAGATGTTTTGTTTTAAAGGTAAAATACATACTCGGGCATTGTACCAGATGAAGCCAATTTTTCTGATTCCTGACTAGAAGAAATTCAAATACCAAATAATTTTTTCCAGGCAATTAAATCTCCCGAGGCAGAGAAGTGGATGCAAGCTATGAATGACGAGCTAGATATAATGAATGAAAGAAAAGTATGGGACTTAGTTCCGAAACCTGAAAATGCGAAAATCATCGGAAACCGATGGGTGTATACAGTAAAAAGAGACGCTAGTGGAAAAATCGTACGTTTTAAATCAAGACTCGTCGCCCAGGGTTTTGGGCAAAGAAGAGGGGAAACTTACGATCAAGTCTTTAGTCCTGTTGTTAATTTTACTGTAATTCGTTTCTTTTTCTCATTACTAGTAGGTCACTATAAATGGAACCACTCTCAAGCTGACGTAACCTCCGCGTACCTGTACGCTCCGATTGAAGACGAAATTTATATGTTCCAACCTCAAGGTTTCAAGGAAGAAGGTAAGAAAGATTTTGTATGTAAATTAAATAAAGCCTTATATGGTTTGAAGCAGAGTGGCAGAGAATGGTTTAATGAGTTTCACAGAATTCTAACCAGTGCCGGATTAACAATATAGCAGATTTAGCAAATGCTACGGGCCCCGCGCTTTTGGGGGCCCCGCGTCTTTACCTTGAAAGTTTTCGTCTTTCCCTCTCAAGATCTAGCTTTTTTGACACTTTCCAAAAAGGTAGAAAAGTGTTTAAGATTTCGGTTTCTCTGTCTGTCCGTCCTTGACTCGCGTGTATAGGCATTGATTTCTACGAAATTTATATATGTTATTCTTATCTGCAGTACCATGTACCCTATTGTAAAGGATCTATGTAGCATTTATTGATTTTTTTCTACAGGAGCACTCAAAATAGTCCCAATACATTGCGCTCTATGGGAAGTTATTCTTTAAAGCGTATCATCCTGCTAACTACAAGGGGTGATCAAATGAAAAGGTAAGAACGGTGGGTACAAATGTAGACTTTATTCAAAATATACACCATAGGCCTGAGCACAACGATCCCACTGACGAACAAGCCGCAGGATTCCTTGTTCCCAGAATTCCTGTGGCCGTGACGAGACCCAGTCCGTCACAGCGTCCTTGAGTACGTCGTCCGAGTTGAAGCGCTTCCCTTTCAGGTGGTTTCTTCAGTGGAACCAACATATGGAAATCGCAGGGTGACATGTCCGGACTGTAGGGCGGATGGATGGTCCAACGTCTCCCACTTGAACGCGACTAGTTCCTTGGCGAAAACGGACATTCCATTTTCTCATTGACTGGTGAGACACACAGCCTTCCCAGTATACGATCATCATCCTGCGATGAATAGTGGCCGGTTTAACACCTTCCGCTGTCAGAAATCAGATAACGCCTCGCTGCCCCTAAATCGTCGAATTTTGCAATGTGAACACCATCCTGTCCTCACACGCACTGCCGCGTCAATTGGACGTAGTAGAGTGCTTTTTACAAGAGTTTCTGCTCTCTCCTACGGGCCCCCGCATGTTCCTATCCACACAAAAGGCTCCAATCGCATTCCTAGATGTCTCGATACGTGCTCTTATAGCTGCATGGACAAATATGATAACTGTTAGGTTGTTGCGACGTTTGGTACCTATTCATTTGAACACCCCTTGTAGTTGCGCTGAACCCCGACTTCAAGATAAAACTTTTTCCTCTATGAATGCAAAAAGATTACAAAGTCAAGGACAAAAAGCCTAACAACTTCTACATCGTTTGTACGATCCGCTTGAAAATTTTCACAAGTTTGTAAAAAAATATAGAAAACAATCTGTCAATTTTAAAATCTAAAAATCCACCCGTTCCTTCATTTTTAAGCGATTTTTCGCTATTTTCAGCACCATTTCGTTTCCAAGAGTCAAAAAATTGAATCATTTGGGTGACAAAATGACCTATTTTAAGTGAAAATGACGTCATACAATTAGGGGGATTCCAATACGTTTAAAATAATTTCTCCCGATTACACAGTTTATTATTATTTTTTCCCCCACAAATAAATCGTCTATTGGATATTCGAATGTTTATGTATACAAAACGAAAGCTTTCGACTGCGAAAAGATTCCGCGCGTTTCCAGATGAGCATGAAATTCAATTTGGGTCTGTAATAAAAATTCAATATGAACTTATTTATTTTAGGTGGATGAAAATTAAATATATTGAATGAAAGACAAATTTCCTTAAAATGTTTTTTCTCTCGCCCGTTGAAATTGCCTTCACAAAAGGCTTCTAGTTTTAGAGATATTCTGCTCTTTGAAATGAAACAAAATTGGATGTTATGAAGGATTACAAAATGAAGCTTTGCATCGAAAATAGTGTCTGTATAGTTAAAAGTTTTTCTATACGGGAGCACTCAAAATAATTTCTATACAATACGGTCAATGGCAGTTTAGAGACAGGCATCTATTTTAAGCATATAATACTATCCTACAATATGATTAGCTAATAATCCGACGACGATCGTGTGCCTCCTTCAAAATTTGAGCCAAAAGCCGGCAATGTTGGCGACTTTTGCGATAAATTGCCAAATAGGGTGCAAAAAAAAAATGCTTTGAAAAATGAACCAAACTTGGCGATATTTTTATTATTTTACTATAAATCGAAAAAGGTATTTACGTATTATCCCGGCGGTCATTAACGCCAAACTATTTTTCCCTCAAATTTCCTGGCAAACTGTTGGCAATCGTATTCCGAACCATCAATAATTTCATGTGTCCGGCATTTATCTTGGCGAAAAAGTTGCTCGTCTTGGCGGATCGCCTGGATAATAATGTAGTACCTCGAAAAATGTCTAATGTAATTATATTAAGCTATGTCGATTTCTTTGGAAATTTTGAAAATTCGTTACTCGCACTTTAATTAACTGATTTATTGTATTGTGTTTTGTTAAGGGCTATCTGCCTAGGAGTAGGAGGGGGTCTCCGACCGACGAAAATTTGTTAATGCATTAGAACCCAAAACGGGTTAACGTCCTTATGATTTCGGTCATTTGTCTGTTCTGATGTCCACCCATCCAGTGTTCTAACTGCTGTGGATATACATCGATTTGTGCGAAATTTATGTTTTTTCTATGTACAGTACCACGTACCATATTGAAAATGGTGTATGCAGCATTTATAGTTCTTTTACCGGAGAAAAAAATCCAATGTATAGCACAGTCTAAAAAACAGAACTAAAAGGGGGGGTTCGGGGGGGGGGTCTCCCCCTGTATCTGTTGATACAGGAATGACTGAATCAGCAGTCATTCTTGAAAACATATTTTAGAGATATTCGATTTTTGAAAGAAAACAAAGTTGGCATATATATTACTAAGGCTCTCAAAATGATGCTCTCCATTGAGAATAACGTCCGTATTATTAATAGTTCTACAGGAGCACTCAAAAGAATTCCCATTGCAGTCTGTGGCATTTGAGAGACACTAATACATTTCTAGCACAAGACAATGAGTATAATTTTATATTCTTCAGTTAAACGCTAAAAAAAATTAATGGTCTTTTACAGAGTCTCATAAAATTGCATTTACAGTGATAATACAACATTTTTTTATCTACGAAATCTCGCCAGTTTTAACTAAAATACATAGCAGATTTGGCGCAAAAATATTTTGTATTGGAAGTGTTTTATAATCTATGAGCTTGGCATGACTTATCTTTCTTGATTTTTTAAGGCAACAGATAAATCTTGTAAATCTTTTTTTCTTTCGTTATTTCTTTCTTTTCATTTTTATTTATTTATTTTTTGGATAAGACAATTTCTGAAGATCTATATAGTGGAACTGTAAATCAGTTGTAGACAACTCATTGAAAGAATATATGTATAACTCGGCTGTTCGAGCCTCATCAATGGGAGACCCCCCTGAACCCCCCTAATTTTTTAGTTTCATGATTGCCATATTAAAACGATATTAATGGAATATGCCATTTTATCTCTCATCTATCGTGTATTTCACCTGGTAACCCCATGTTGAAATTTTTAGGATTGTAACCTATTTATAGAAAAATACATGTGATGCACATTCTACAGCTCATTAAATATTGTAACAATAGATTAAAGTTGTTGTGAACTAATAGTATTTAAATATATGTAAAATATACTTGTGATGTATATTCTACAGCTTACGAAATATTGTAACAATAGATTAAAGCTGTTGTGAACTAATAGTATTTCAATAAACGGATGAAATTTTTAAACAATCATTTTATCAAATAAATGCAACCTTACGGAGCTTATAGAAATCGGTGGTTTACGTAACACATACTAACATTTTCAGCGGACATTTATTACTTTTATGTCACGTTTTCGTAACGCATTTTCGTGTCTCATTTTTATGTCACATTTTCAAAAGGGGGTGAGCGATAAAATGACATAGTCATTAATATATTTAATGTGGCTGTTGCATGCCTGCATTATTTAGTCAACTCATTACCTAGACGAAACTGAATAAGTATTCTAAAGTCAGCAATAAGGACACACACAAGAGTGTATCCAACAATACTGTGGAACAAAAACACGGTTCTCAGAAAAAAATTTCAGGGAGGATCCAAAAGGGGGGAAATAAAAGAAAGACAGAAAGAAAGGCTGTATCATTATCTTTTCGTTGACTAAAAGCGAAACTCGGACAAACGGAGGAGGGGTATCCAGATCCTTGCACCACCCACCTATGGCCTTTAGAAAATGGATTCCTTACCAATAATGTTACATTTTTGTCTTTATTTGAAGACTGAATCCAGAAATAAACAAAATATAGAAAGAAAACTAAGTGCCGAAACAAAAAAACAGACTCAGGGTCTGATCAAGGGCGGATTAAAGGGAGGGGGTCGGAGAAGGTGACCGCCCCTCCCGAGAAAAATGAAATTAATGTAAACAATCCCAACTTACTTCCATAAAATTATATACATATATATATGCGAATCTTCCATCCAAGCCTCCACCCACAAAATTGTATTAATCCGTCAGTGGGCCGTATTATTCATTAGTCTGTAGTCTATCTGTCCCGATCACTTCAGGGACTTTTCAGTAACAAGTCGAAAGAATTTTTTAATGAAGTTGTAATCAAACTTTTCAAAATGACTCAATAGAACGGAAATATTTTTGGCTATTTCTGAAGATGTTCTCTGGAACGCGAGTTGATCTTCTGCATTTCCCCGAGAGCTGAGATCCATAGGATTAAGATTGTAGGAAAAACGCGCCCCATAATCAATAATAATCCCCCACGAAACAATAATTTTTATTTAAATATTGGACATAAAGTTATTTTGTTTTGCAGTAAATATGGGGATGGTATTTTAAACGGATATTGGGCAGCCCCAAAGTTCTTTTATTTTGCAGTAAAGGCGCGGGTGGCTTTGGCGAAATTCGAAGGTGTACTAGGATGTAAACCATCTTAGAAGGCCTTTGGTAGTTGGCTTGCTTTGTTTTTACTTAATTATTTATTTTACATTTTACAGTATTTAAACAAAGGCGAATTATTTTTTGAAACAATAATAATATATAGAATGTAAGTTATTTTTTTTATGGTTGGGGAATCCACTATTACGATAAATTATCTTATTAATCTCGGAAATTAACCACGTTAAATATGAAAGAATTCATTTTTGGCCGGTCGAAACCACAGGTCAAGAGCGCGAATGCCAGTACGTTCGTTCAAATAAAATAATTAGAACCGAGAGGATCTTCGCACGGTCGGGGCATCCGAGAAGCCATAACCTCAGGCAAACTGAAAACAAAAAGAATTTTCGGATACTCTTGACCCACAAAGAAACTCACAAATTACTTGTCACATTTAAGATTATTATGTCTTGCAAAAACATTTGAACGTAATACGATAATGAATGTTTTATCCGAATTTTTTATTATTTATTATATAGATTATTCTATTCCTCTTATAAAGATTTTTTTGAGCAAAATATTTTATATCATTTTAACGAGGATAAGTTGAAAAGTAATGTACATATGCTTGTAGAACACTAACGAAATGACCTTTAGAAGTGTCCCAAGCGGTATGTGGAAGTAACAGTCCCCCTGTACAAGCATGTACAGTTTAAATGCCTTCCGTGTATGCAGTATATTTTGAATGGTGGAGATATTATTGTGCTAGATCTATCTATCCTCAGTTCGATTTCTTATGAATTAACCCATTAAATAAATTAAGAGAAGTTAAAAATATGTAACCTATAATTAGTAAAGACCGTCCAGATATATAATGAAATAATTTTACAAGCATGTATTTTTATAGGGGAAAAAATAGTGTTTAAAGGCACAGTTTAAAATACATATTGATTTCGAAGGTTCTAAAAATTTTACAGAAACAAGTATTATTTTATGTGTGTAAACTTGTCTAGTTATATCTTTGCATATGGGAAAGGTGGGAAGTGTTAGAAATTCCAAATATATATCCATGAACATTAACATTCATTAAAAAAAACCTGAGTTGTACGAATAAATAACTTTAAACATCGCCAGTCTCACTATCTATTTACTCACTGTCTATGTCTTGCGGCATTTTTTCCGCACACTATTTTAACTCAAATTTTTTCATTTTGAATCAAGAAAATTCGTAAAAGTTGTGTTTTATTTTATTATCGCACAAAACCTACAGATTAGCTCACCCAAGGTGGAGGAAGGGCTGGGATAAACCTCTCGCAAATATAACACGTGGGACCTTTTAGTTTTGTTTACATCTAATTAG